>BPLR01007015.1:0-236191 GCA_021605095.1 Caerostris extrusa | reverse complement strand
GTTACGTATTGTTTAAAGTGGCGATAGATAACGTGTTATCCGATGAGGGGGAGGGGTACACAACTACTCTATACAAACACTGTACTGAACTAGAGGTTTAAACCTTAAATTTGCTTAAAAATGAATTGTAATTAGCTGTTATTTGCTTCAGTGCATTACTAAATTGAAGTAGTTTGCCACTGGAATTACAGATATTGTGTAATCCAATGTATAGTAATAAGAGAGGAAAACGGAGCAAACCGCTACTCTATACAAGGACTGTGTTGAAGGAGAGGTTGGAAACCCAGATTTGTTTACAAATTGAATTGTAATTATTAACAGTTAATTTGCTTCAGTGCATTACCAAAATTGAAGTAGTTTGCCACAGGAATGATAGATAATGCGTTATCCAATGTATACCAATGAGGGGGAAGGGTACACAACTACTCTATACAAATACTGTGCTGAATGAGATTTTTAAAACCCAAATTTGCAAAAATTGAATTGTAATTAGCTGTTAATTTGCTTCAGTGCATTACTAAATTGAAGTAGTTTGCCACCGGAATAACATGTGTTATAAATGTAAACCAATGAGAAGCGAAGAGGGAAGAAGCAGACCGCTACTCTATACAGACACTGTGCTGAACGAAAGGTTTAAAACCCCAGATTTGCTTAAAAACTGAATTGTAATTATTAACTGTTAATTTGCTTCAGTGCATTACCAAATTGAAGTAGTTTGCTACCGGAATGACAGATAATGTGCCATCCAATGTATACTAATGAGAGGGGAGGGGAACATACTGCTACTCAATACAAACACTTCTGAAGAAGAGAGCTTTTAAACACAAATTTGAATTATAAACTTTCGATTATTGGAATTTTCCACCCATCCCACTAGGCCAAAACAACAAAATTCCCGACAGGTGAAAAAAAAAAAAATCGCCCAAAACAAATGCAAGTGTAGTATATAACTATACCATGTATCTATTCCACGGATAACGTGACAGTAAAATAGCTGTTATATCTTTTTATTTGAACTTAATAAAAAAAATGCATTCTATTGATTAGTTGCAATTGGATCATTGCACTTTCATGTTAACTCGTCGATATTGAACGAGAGGAAAAAAAAATGTGTGGTCGGGTATTTTTTCTTTTTGTCGATCTGTGTCCATTGATGCTTAGCTAGAGCGTATATTTTTATAAATAATGTATGTAGTTATTCATTTGTACTCGATCGAATTGTCAGAGGCATGATAGATATTTTGCTATATTTAGTTTTTCAAGTTAAGTCTTTGGTACCGAAAGTTCCAGACGGCCCATTTGATTTTCGTGTTTATTGTTAATTTGCTTCAGCGTATGATCGTAAATGTTAGAAATATAAAAAGATGTTCAGTATGGTACCTATAGAATCTACTGCATACTGAAACATACTCAGAATGCTTGTAATAAAGTATTTGTTAATAGCATATAATTTAAAATTTTAATTTTAAAATATTTACAGTGGTTCCCGTAAAGGAATGTGCATTTTGGAATTTTATAGTAAAAAAAGTAATAGTTTGTTGTTAGTACACATTATTTTTTTTTTATAGTCGTTTTTAAATAATATCGCTATATAATTATAAAGAAAACTACACGAATTATTTTTTTTTTAAATAATAAAAAAATTCTTTAAAAAAAAAAAAACTTGAAATAGAAAAATAACTGAGTAACAGTCTCACATTTGTAAATCGAGTCAATTTAAAAACCAATTAAAACTGGACTACGCCCGATATTTTTGGAAATTACAACTTCGATGGATATCCTCGCTTTGACATTGTGTTTACTAGATTTGTTTTTTAATTTCTGTAATATAATGCTTTATTTCTCTTGCATCATTTTTTTTTTTTCAGTTACATATTTAGTTTTAACTTTTTCGTTTTCTTATACTTTAATTTTTTAGTTGCTGTTTTTCCAAATATATAACTTAGTATCGAAATTTTGTGATTGAGGGTGGGTTTGATATACGTAAGACAATTATAAATATATCAAAGACGAACTGGGGGAGTTAGTGGTTTCTCTTTAGGGTCATTTGTGTTTAGAATCATTTTCTAGAAACTTTTTGCCCTATACCCAAATTTTGGCCTTAAGTTGCATTTTTTAATAAAATGCGTAATTCGTTACACTGGCCTGATGACCGATTGACTTAGCGTTCGGTGCCACAATCTATTCGAGTCCCTACTGTGCCATGGATGTTTGTAGTGGTTCAGAGTCCGCCATAAACTGTAGGTCCCAGTACGATATGACTATGACTGAAGAGCTTTGGACATAGAGCTGACAACCCCCTCATAAAATAATCATCTCATGTTTCGAGTCTGGTAGTAGGCTGACGGCCTTGGCCCACCATGGGTTTGTTATGCCGTTGAAGAATAATAATTCATTACATCCTCAGTAAATATAGAGTTGATGATTACTAGGTCAATATAGATATTAATTACATGTATTTTTCTAATCTTGATGCTGATATGCACTCTCCACACAAAGACACCTTCATATTCCTGATTCGCAGTTCCAACCAAGTTCCTGGTATTTTTTTTTTTTTTTTTGTTCTAATGCGTAAAAAGCTGGCAAACACTTAGATACTTGTCTTTGATGCCTTAAGGCAAGCGCTGCACAGACGTTACTCACTTAGCACTACCCAGGAGGTGCGTGTAGCTTGAAGATAAGCCACGGACGCGGAGCAACAACCCTACAAACATCCATGGCACCTCCGGCACTCGAACCCAAAATCTGTGGTACTGAGCTCCAGTCACTCGGCCATCAGGTCTCATATATTGTAATCTAATGTTAATTATTATTCTTGAGCTGTTACCAATTATTGATTGTTCTTGAATTTATTTGAAAATAACTTGTTTTACATTAACTTCTGTGGTATGCATTTCTCTATTTATCTATGTTTTATATTTTCAAAAAGTATTAAATACATATTCAAAAAGTTACATGTATAGCTTTATTCAGAATAAACGATAAGAATGCGAAAATAATATGAATTTTTGAATTTAATCACACAAACACAGTTTTTCCCAGATATTTCATTAATTGCCCATTCACTTATGGGAGCCACTGTGAATAAATAAAAGTACATTTACTAAAAATGCTGTATTTAATTTTTGATAAAGATTACAAGATTAAATGAAGACATGTGAACATGATATTGCCCTAGTTAGAGGTCATATAAAGAGAGGTCAGAGAAAATAGTGAAGTTACAAAATAAAAAAAAATAAGTAAGGGTATAAGTTACTATTTAAAACAAATTAATCTTCTCGTGCAGCACGAGAAATTTTCATTTCAAAAACTTTTATTTATAATAAACATTAATTTTATTCAGTATGCTTTAAAACTGGCAGGAAATGTGTTGCTAAATATAACGATTTAGCATTATCAAACACCTGGTCTGAAGAAACTAAGTACTTAGGAATTATTCTTGATAGTAAACTTAACTACAGCATATCTACAACCTTAGAAATAAATTCAATACTCAATTTAGAATTCTCTATCCTTTAATCAATAGAAATTCAGCTTTACCTCTTAATCTCAAAATTCTAATATATTTCTTTTATCTTCGTCCAGTATTAGCTTATGCAAGCCCAGTTTGGGGTTCTGTCGCACGTACAAATTTTGAAATTATTCAAAGGCTTGAGAACAAAACTCTCAGAATGTTAACGAATTCACCCTGGTACTTTCGTAATGACGATATTAGACGAGCTCTCTCGATTCCAAATTTAAGGCAATTTGTTCATAAAATTTCTACTAAATTCTATAATGATATGCGAAACATCAATAACCCCGTTTTAAATATCCTACAAAATTACGAATATGATATTTCTTCCCGCAAACATAGCAAAAGACCTCGCACTGTTCTAAATATTTTAAATTAATTCCTTACAACTGCCTAGATGAAAAAGTTCGCTTCTGTTTTATTTATTGATTATTATTATTATTTTTTTTTTTTTTCATGCAACTGATTTCATCAACATCTATACTTTTGAAATTTTTGTTATTTTTCATTTTTTCATTTTATTAAATAAATAAATCTTTTTTAAAAAAGGGCATTTAATTGTCTATTTTTCTTATTAACTCAAAGGTCATGAGACCCACCGCTATGTTTCAACACTTTACAGTGAAGGAGCTAGTGGCCGCTACGCGGATTAGGATCTCCGTGTTAATCTAGAATAAGAGAGCGTTATCAAATGGCGCGCTCTGTAGTTCATTTTGAATTGTCTGATTTGTGTATGCAAGGCGTAATACTAATGTTTTGTAGTGTTAACTAATTTAATAAATATTACTCTCGCTTCGCACAGATACTTAGAAGAAATTTATCAAGAGTTATTTCGGAAAGTGTTTGGAATTCTGTAATAATCCCAAATCAAAATTTATTTAGCAATTTTTTGGCAAATTAAAATTTTAAACCTGTGTCTCTTGTTAAATCAGCGAATTCTTCTGAAGAGTTCTGAAGTGAAAAATTTCGGACCAAATCAGATCAATTCTTTTTTTTTTTTTTGAAATCCCTTTAAAAAAAATTTAATTTGCAATTAATGAAGAAGTCTATTGGAAAAATTTTTGGTTGTCATTTGTATAAGTATTTCCTAACTGGTTTGAATTAAGTTTCGGGACATGTGTATTGAGAAATTTTTTTTATAGTTTGCTAAACGTTCTGCGACTGCCAAGTTTGTATATAAAAAAATCCTATCTGGGAGCCCGACCTACATTTTGAGCAGCCCTGCTTTATTATACTGCAGTGTCCAAAAAGTAAGTCCAATTTTTAATTTAAAATTCCCGGGGATTATGGAATTTCAATTTTTTCTTCTTTTTTAGGTTGGTGGCACTGTCCTTGACATCTGTGTGAAATTTGACGTCAAAATATTCATTCGTGTTTGAGTTACGCTGGGCTTTGTGAGACGCTAAAACTGATTTTTGAAATGTCTGAATTAATTGAGCAAAGAACTTGTGCTAAATTTTGTTTGCGGAAATGTATAGAATGTTGCAGAAGACATTCGGTGAGCATTCCTATATCGGAAAGAAATGTTTAACAGAAGTGGTATAAATAGTTCAAAGAAGGCAGAGAAGCGTTAAAGACGAAGAGCCCTCTGGTCGACTATCGACTTCACCCGACGAAGCTCACGTCCAAAAAAATTAATGACTTGGTACTTGCTAACTGTCGATTTACAATTAGAGACCTTTCTGATGATGTTGCAATTTCAAAAAGATCGGTCAATTTCATTTTGGGCCTCAAACGCGTCAAATCTCGATTGGTACCGAAAACACTGAATGCGCTACCTCACACTACATTGATTCTTCGTGACTTTTTCGCCAAAAGTGAAACCCATATCGTTCCACAACCACCGTATTTATACCGTGCGACTTCTGGCTGATCCCTAAACTCAAAAGACCACCCCGGGGACACCGTTTTGAGTCAATTGAAGAGATTCAACGTGAATCGCCGTGCGCTTTAAAGGCCATCCCTGCCGATGACTTTTTAGCGTGCATTGAGGATTGGAAAAAAGCTGGCATAAGTGCATTGTGTCCGGAGGAGATTATTTTGAAGGCGATGAAATAAATTTGAAAGAATAAATAAAAAGAGTTTTGAAAAAAAAAGAATAATTGGTCTTATTTTTGGGCACAGTAGTATATTTTCTATTATATGCTATATATTTTCTAACTCAATTTTCTGTGTTTTAAATCTTTTTACTAACGTTTAGTTGGCAAATTAGATTTTTTTTTTTTTAAATTGTCTTTTACTACGAAACATATCCTTTCGCTAAGTAAATGGTTTTCTTCAGATTTCTTTTATTTTTCCGAGTTCTGTTGAATTTTGTAAAAATAACTTGAATGATTGATGAAATTGTGACATCAATGATATCCACTTCCACTTCATAAAAACTTGAAAAAATTTTTATGAGGTGGATTTCAATTTTTCTTATTATGGCTTCGGTGAAATATAATTGAAAAAGAATCCTTTCGTTTGTATTCTGCTCCTCAAAATATGAACCGTAAAGCGACAAACCAAACTAATAAACCTCCTTAAAAAAGTAGCAAAAGAGTCTAAATTGGCTTGATGATTAGTTTGATTGGCTTCCGATTCAAGAGAGCTCTGTTTGGACTTCAGCTTGCGAATCGAATAGAAAGTTATCCGATAAATCCTCGAATGAAAAGCCCCTTTTCCTTGAAAGACAGAGCTAGTTTGCCCCAGGTGAAACCTATTCTTGAATTCATTTCAGATTGTGGTGGCTTCGAGATCTTGACTTATTGGAAATGTTAGCCATTCCATTCTCAACAGTGGGGCCTGAATGGCCGATAGGCTAGCATTCTAACGCTCGGTACCACAGGTTTCGGGTTCGAGTCCCGGCGGTGCCATGGATGTTTGTAGTGATTCGGAATCCACTTTAAACCGTAGGTCCCGGTCTCATATGATCGTAGCGCGTTGCGGGGCATTGTTACTCCGTGGCTTATCTTCAAATTACACGCGCCCTCTGGGTAATGCAAAGTGAGTAACGTCTGTGCAGCGCTTGCCTTAAGGCATCAAGACCAAGCTATCTAAGTGTTTGCCAGCTGCATTAGGACAAATAAAAAATTCTCAACTAGAATCATGGATATTAAACTTGCTATCTGTGTGCTATTTTGAATTAATTAAAAGTTGGAATGAAATGATTTGTTCAAATTTTTTTTTTTATTTGCATCTTTCGTTACAACTCTTATAAAGAAACAAATCATGAACTCTTATAAAGAAACAAATCATGAAAAATTTCAGCTGTTATTATCCAGCTGTTATTTATTATTCAGCTGAATAATAACAGCTGAAATTCTGCTTCATTTATTATTTCAGTTGAAAGTTTGAATGAAATAATTGAATGTTTACTTTTCTTTTGATGTTTGAAATTATTTGTTCACTATTTTTTTTTTATTTTCCTCTCTCGTTAACGCTCTTATAAAGAACAAATCACAAAAAATTGCAGCTGTTATTATTAATAATGTCTATTAATTTAATTATTAATAAGTCTTTTAATGAAATACTTCGATAAAAATATAAAAAAAAATAGATAATGCAAAATATAAATTTTTTAAATTAAATTCTAATTTTAAATATGGTGGGCCTGAATGACCGAATGATTAGCGCTCTGGTGCTCGATACCACAGGTTTCGGGTTCGAGTACCGGCGGTGTCATGGATGCTTGTAGTGATTCGGAATCCACTTTAAAGCGTAGGACCCGGTCTAATATGATCGTAGAGAGTTACGGAGGTATTGTTACTCCGCGTCCGTAGCTTATCTTCAAGCTACACGCACCTCCTGGGTAGTGCTAAGTGAGCAACATCAGTGCAGCGTTTGCCTTAAGGCATAAAAGACAACTGTCTAAGTGTTTGCCAGCTGCATTAGAAAAAAACTTGTTATCTGTGTGTTATTTAGAAATAATTGAATGTTTATTTTTTTTTTTAATGTTTGATTTGATCAGATTTTTAAAAATATTTTTATCTATTAGCGCTCTTATAAAGAACAAATCATGGAAATTTCCAGCTGTTATTATTAATCCTGTTCCATCATGATTATTAATAAGTCTTTTAATGAAATACTTCGATAAAATTATTAAAAAAATTAGAGAGATTTATCGGATTTAATCAGAAATGTAAAAGATAATTTTTTTTTAATTGTAATTTTAAATATGGTAGCTGAAAGAAATATCAGGGAGATTAAAAATGCAAGCAATTTATATTTTTGAATACATTTTGACATTATATTTTTAATTAATCTTTTGCATTAAAGATTTAGAAACATAATATCTCAAAAGACGAAAAAGAAATTTGCATCTAATTCCATACAAGTTTTTTAATTAGTTTTCAAAGTTTTAATTTTGTTGCTATTTATTTATTTGTTGTTGTTGTAATTTATTTGTTTGTTTTATAAGCTATGGCATTCTGTTTTAAAAACTGTAATTAGAAACGAGATTCTTTCCGCCTGATATTTTCGAATATTTTTTTTTCTTCGCCTTTTTGTTTTCTGTTTATTTTTATTTATTTATTTAATTTTGTGAAGTACGACGATAAAAAACAAGATTTCAGATTTTCCGAAATATAGGCAACTCTTTAAAAATAATTTTGATGAATATCTCTCTTGAAGTCAGGATGGCCGAGAGGTCAAAGTCTAAGGTCTGGTTCTGCAAACACAGCGGTGGTTCGAACTCTGCTTATAACATTGAAGTTAAATAAATTTTTCTCTTATCTTCGTCCAGTATTAGTTTATGCAAACCCAGTTTGGGGTTCTGTTGCACGTACAAATTTTGAAATTATTCAAAGGCTTGAGAACAAAAATTCTCAGAATGTTAACGAATTCACCTTGGTACTTTCGTAATGACGATATTAGACGAGCTCTCTCGATTCCAAGTTTAAGACAATTTGTTCACAAAATTTCTACTCAATTCTATAATGATATGCGAAACATCAATAACCCTGTATTAAATATCCTATAAAAATTACGATTATGATATTTCTTCCCGCAAACATAGCAAAAGACCTCGCACTGTTCTAAATATTTTAAAATAATTCCTTACAACTGCCTAGATGAAAAAAAGTTCGCTTTTCTCCTAAACTATTTTTTTCTCCTAATTTGACCTTTGCACATTCTATTTTATTACATGCAACTGATTTCATCAACATCTACATTTTTGAAATTTTTGATATTTTTCATTTTATAATTTTATTAAATAAATAATTCTCTTTTAAAAAAAAAAGGGCATTTAATTATCTATTTTGCTTATTAACTCAAAGGGCATGAGACCACCGCTATGTTTCAACATTTTACAAAAGAAGGAGCTAGTGGCCGCTACGTGGCCAAGGATCTCCGTATTAATCTGCAATAAGAGGCGAATATCTCTCAATGTAAAAACTTTAAAAAATGAATAGATTCGATGGCTATTGTGATAGAAAATCTTGCACCGAAAGTCAGACCAGTTAGTTGGAGTTCTCAAAGCTTTCTCAATAAGCACACAAAAATGAGAGACAACATTAAACATTTTCGAGATTAAAAAAAAAAAAAAAGATGCCAAAAATTATATTCTTTCATATTGTTTTGATAAATCAAATAAATCCCTATAAAACTTCTTTACTTTATGATTTTATAGTCTTCTTTTTCATTGGCTTATGAAAGATTTTCTTTTGTATTCAAACCTTTAATTATATAAAATTTTTTTGATCAATGAAAATTTTTGTAAAATATATTATTGGGTTGGCAAGAATGAAATTTGTACTCAATAATATTGTCAACTTTTATAGCTTATTATTTGACATTGACTTAATATTTTATCTTTTTTCAATTCCTTCTATTAGTTCACACTCTCCCTATATATATATTGTTCAAATTTTCTATCTTCAATAAAATACTTTTTATTCTCCACTCAAGTTCAAATACATTTTTTTTTTGAACTTGTAGTAAATGATACTTGATGTTAATACTGTTTTTTCAAATATTAATTCAGTAATTAATTTTAGTTTTTTCTAGATTTAAGTTGCATATATCTACCAATAGATGGCGCAATATAAACTTAAAAAAAGGAATGAAATGTAAAGTACTTTCTGCAATATAACAGGTCGGCTGAAAGTTCATAGGCTGACACATAGATGGCGCTACTTGTATTGAATCCATATGATTTTTAGTTACCCCCAACCATGAAAAGACTCGTGTATAAATTTGACAGCTGTTGCATTATTAGTATGTGAGTTATAGCATTTTTAGTGAAGCAACTTTTGTTAGTTTGAAAAAATGGATAAAAAGGAATTTCGTGTGTTAATAAAGCATTGCTTTTTGGCGAAAAAATACTATTGAAACCAAGGCTTGGCTTGATAAACCATTCGGAATTTGCACCAGGAAAATCAACCGTAGAGAAGTAGTTTGCTAAATTTAAACGAGGCGAAATGAGCACCGAGGACGATGCACGCAGTGGACGCCCCAAAGAGGCTGTTACCGACGAAAACATAAAAAAAGTCCGCAAAATAATTTCTGATAACCGTAAAGTGAAGTGGATTGAGATAGCTGAGACCCTAAAGATATCAAAGGAACGTGTTGGACGTGTTCGTGAATGAATATTTGGATATGCGAAAGCTCTGTTCAAAGTGGGTGCCGCGCGAGCTCACAATCGACCCAAAACAACAACGAATGGATGATTCTAAGCAGTGTTTGGAGCTGTTCATTCGTAATAAACCCGAATTTTTGTGTCGATATGTGACAATGAATGAAACATGGCTCCATCATTTCACACCGGAGTCCCATCGACAATCAGCCGAGTGGACTGCAGTGCTATAACTCACATACTAATAGTGCAACAGCTCTCAAATTTATACACGTGTCCTTTGAAGGTTAGGACTAATTAAAGATCATATGGATTTAATACTAGTAGCGCCATCTATGAGTGAGCCTATGAACTTTTAGCCCACCTGTTAGTCGGGAAATAAAAAGTCGGAATTGACTTAAAAATTTTTTTTTTTTTTATATTACTTGTTTGTTGGAAAGTCACAAATCTCATTTGTTTAAAGAAATCATTATACGTTCTAAAAATATTAAAAACAAATCTGATCCATTTTTGAATCGAATTGTCACTTGTGAGAAGAAATGGATCAAATATGACAATCACAAACGTTCAGCACGATGGTTGAAGAATGAATCCTCATCACACTCCAAAGCGCAATATTCATCAAAAGAAGCTGGTGGTGAGTGTTTAGTTGTTGAGAGCAAGCATGATCCATTATGATTCCATAAAACCTGCTTCATCTATCAGAGCAGAGATATACAGCAACCGATTGGACGAAATAATGCAAAGACAAAGAAAAACAGCAAAGATTGGTCAACAGATCGATTCCTATCTTATGATAATTGTAAACCCCACAATGCACAAATGACTGTGGCAAAACTACAGGAATTGGATCTGGAATTTCATCCTCCTCCATGCTCACTAGACCTCTCTCCACTGACTACCACTTCTTCCTCAATTTGGGCACCATTTAATAGAAAAAAATTTAATTCAGACAGTGCTATAAAACTGGTCGTCGTCGAGTAAATTAATTGCTAATAAAGTGGTGGTAAATCAATTGGTAGCAACTATAAAAATATAATAAAAATAACTCGATATAAAAGGAGAGAAGCATAAGCAGAGCTTTTGTATTCTGGCAACGATTATCTTTAACACTGCATATGTGTCTTTTAATGTTGTTTAGTACTGTAGCAAGAAATCGCTGTCACATGAAAGATGATAATAAACTGACGCGTGTGTATTTTGATACACGAAAACCACTCTGTGCATAATCGAGTTTGTATAAAAGGTGTAACCAAACAGTTCCCAGTAATAATTTTGAGTTATATGATCAATAGGGGCAATTGTATCACTGCTGTACTTTTCTTTCACTTATTAATGAAGATCCCTAAATGGGTCATGATTCTGCAGCATCATACCTTTGTTTTGTGTAGTAAACGAAATACTTCACCCCAACACCTGACGGAGTTCTGTACTGAGGCGACAATTGTCTTTAGTAATGTTAAATACTACGGCAACAACTCGCCGTCGCATGAAAGAGGATACTAAAGTGACGTCTGTGTATATGAAACATGAAAACACTCTTCATAATAGGGTTTACATAAAAGGTGTAATCAAGCAGATCCCAGTAATGTTGTTGTTATAATGCAGCTGGCAATACAGAGACAGTTAATCTTTATACAATAAACAAGGGCTGCACCGCTGCTACTCATTTAGTACTACCCAGAGAGTACGTTTAGCTTGAAGATACGCTACGAGAACACTTCCCCTATAACGCTCTACGATCCTATTAGATGGGGACCTACAGTTTAAAGTGGATTCCGAACCACTACGAACATAAATGGCACTGCCGGGACTCGAACCCGAAACCTGTGGTATCGAGCGCCAGAGCTCTAGCCACTCGGCCATCAGGCGCCCTTCCCCCTAGATCCCAGTAATAATTTTGGAAATTTTGAGTTGTGTGAACAATACGGGCAACATTACCATAGCCGTACCGTTACCATTTCCTTTACTTATTAGGGAAGATCCATAAATGGGTTATGATTCTGCAGCATCATACCTTTTTTTTTTCATGAAGAAAATGAGATACTTCTCCTTAACATTTCCCATTCTTTAACATTTCCGAAAAATCCTACATGGATTTTTTCTTTACTGTGGCAACCACTGTCATTAGCGCTGTTTAATATTGTGGCAACAACTCGTTTTCACACTAAACGTGATACTGAACTGATAATTGCGTGTTTTTGTTATTTCAAACTGGATTTTCTTAGTTCTGCTATTCAGTATTTTTAAAGAATCTATTTTTTTTCTTTTTATATACACCTTGTAAAAAGTCAGGTCGTCTTCTTGTTTTCCTTTTCGTTCTCTTCTCTTTCGACAAGCTTTTTCCCCAGAGCAGTGTCAGACGTTGACGAAATTGATGGCTGACACAAAACGTTACGATGATATTCCGTCGTCACGTATCTGGAAATGACAAAATTTTTCGGAGATCCCACTTTATAACATTCCGAGAACATCTGAGACGCAGTTGCCATGGTAATACATTAAAAATGTCCAAAAATATCTTTTTTTCGTGAATGAATGTTGCCATTCATTATAAATGAAGAGAAATATAAATAATAATAAAAAAAAATGCTTAAATGCATTCTAAAAAAAGACAACAATTCTTATCAATACTATGCTAATAAAAAAAAAATATTTCTTTTTTTTTTTTTTTTTTTTAAAAAGGAAATAAAAATGATAGAAAATGTTTCTTCCCTGATCTGTTATCTTGAAATCACATACTCTTTAAAAACAAATTGAATCACCTATTAAAAATCAACAATAAAATGTCATTGCAATTTAATTTTTAGTTACTAATAACTCTTTAATATTTAACATTATGTACAACTTTTTAGAATTAAATACAGAATAAATAAATATTATTATTAAATGCGGAGAATTTCATCCTAAATTCATTTGCTGTTAGAAGGTGATATGTAGTAGATTCAACGTTAACCAAGTTACAGCACGGGAGAGGAGGTTTGCAACACTACACTAACATTTTGCTACGGTAATTAAGAAGGGACATTCCCTAGATATGGTATCTAGAGATGGAAGGGAAGACAGTCGAAGTTCAATCATTTCTCATCTAGCCTAACGTAAGAACATTCCAGCCTACCGATTTATCATCGGCTTAGACACGGTTCAGTTCACTTGTCAGATTCTGACAAATGTAACTCACTATTCAAAAAGGCTCTTCTGCCCGGTAAGTATATAAATAAACAGCGCTATTTTTTAACCTGGAAAAATTCCATCAGGTTTTCTGACTAACGAGGCAAGATGCTGAACATCACATACGCCATCGTGTCTCCTCGTTTTTTTTGAGGGGCTTGATGGCTAATTAGCTAGTTCTCTGGTCTATGATATCACTGGCTTCAGGTTCGAATCCTGGCGTGGCCTGGATGTTTGTTAGTGGTTCGGAATCCACTTTAAACTGTAGGTCCTGGTCTAATTAGCTTAAGGTGTGCACAAAACGACCGTAGTGCAAAAACCAAACCAAACCTCTTTTTTTGAATCTGTGCCTACAACAATGCTATCAGCGGATTGAATCTCCACCCTAATACTCACCAGCGACGTGCGTTACCACTGGGGCACTAGTCGGGTAGCAAAATAAATAAATAAAAATAATCGACTGGGCCAATATGCGATGTATATTTGATACTAAATACTATATATACGATTCGATATATGTACGATATTATATATATTTGATGTAAGAACAAAACGCATAATAGCAATATTATAAAATATAAAAAAATATATCGAATTTCAAACGATTTTCTTTTCTTAAAAAATCTCATTTTCATTTTGAAATAAAATTGTCTTTGCTTTCATCAGACAATCTTTTAGACCAATTTTACATTATTTAATTATAGTCCGTGAAAGAATGTAAATAAATATTATGTATAAAAACGCTCGTGAATGAAATTTAAAAAAATTCAAAATGGTAAAAGACACGAAAAAATGATGAACCACACTAAAGAACCCGCTCCCCCAAACAATACCCATTATTTTAAGGGGTAATAGTGGACTGGTCGGATTATGTTTCGTTTCATAATTGACTTGTAAGCTGTTTCATAATATATAAGCAGGAAGTCAGATCGATGGGAAAGTCAAAAGCAGTTTTCTGAGGAAACGGCGAGAAAAGATTGGTTTCCTTATCATCAAGCAAGCAAAAATGTGAAGTGATTGTTCCACTGGAAAACCTCCCATTGGAAAGAGACACCCCCGACTTCTTGCAACAGATTTATTTTGACCCAAAAGGCAATATATCGAACAATTGCCCTCCTGTTCTCGTAAATAACACTCCGGTGAAATAAAGTTACGCTCCGTTGACAGCGTTGCTTTTGGAGCGAAGATGTTTGCAAAAAGGTGAGTTTGAGTTTCTACGACTCAATTGTGTATTTTTTTTTTTTTAATAAATAAAGATCTGTCTCATCTTTTACTTGGAAACTGATATATTTATTCACAAATAATATATTTTTTACTGTACGGTAGGTATTTTATCATCAATTTTATTAAATGGCCTAATAAATTGCAGCATCAATTTCTTACTTTCGATAAAAAATTTTTTTTTATCTCACTTGGTAGTCAACAACATCTTAGGGCCTGAATAGCCGAGTGTCCAGCGCTCGGTGCCACTGGATTCGGGTTCGAGTCTTGACGGTGCAATGGATGTTTGTAGTGTCTCGGAATCCACTTAAGGTCTCGGTCTCATATGACCGTAGAACCTCATGGAGCGTCAGACTTCCACCTACGGATGCTCCATTACAACCTGCCTTCTTTTCCCTTCAACCATGAGTTCATACGGGTTCGTGGGCTTGGTCAAGATGTCTACCAAATGGGATAAGAAACAACAACAATAGTGCATCTAGACCAAGTCTAAGAACCCGTGTGGGTCTCAGGTAAGGAGGGGGGCAGCTTCCGTTGTGATGCTGTAACCATAGGTAGAATACTGACTTCGTCATGGAACAATGACACTGAAGAAGAAGGGCAGTGTGCTGCGGAAGGAGTTTTAGGGGAACTACCCCGCATTTGCTTATCGTATGGGAGAAAACCCGGACAATTTCCACCAGGTACACCGAATAACGAGGCTAGATGTGATGTTCGTTTTGATTTTCAATATCTCCTGGTGTTTTGAAAAAGATATGCAACAAAGCCGCCAGTGAATTCGACCTAATGCTCACCAGAGGCGCACGTTGACATTGAGCCACGAATCGTACTAAAAAAATATTATGTATAGATATAAATCAGTTATATTATATAAAAATAATAAGAAAATGATGGACATAAACAACACTAGCATATATAGTCAATTATATTTTTAATTTTTATTGAATATGAATATTCAGAATTAAAAATGGGTTTTCATCATATACTAATACCTCACATTATAGAAGCCAGCCAAATCGGAAATCTGAACTTTTGTCTGCTGAGGTTTCCGATTGATTAGCGTTCTATTGTGTGAGATTTTTAGTAATTTAATAATCTGTAATTTAATTTTTTAAAAAATATTTTAATATTTTAACTTAAATTTTAAAATCTAGGGTAGCATTTGTATTGATAGATACTGATTGAATACGATAACTTGAAATAAATACAGATATTTAATTCCGCCAATTTTCCTGAATATATATTCCTTATTTTCATCTGGAGAAAATAATTGTAATTCATTGTAAATTCTAACAAATATTTGTAATATCCAGAAACATTTTAAAAAAAGCATTTGTCATTGTAATTTAAAATTTTCCTGGAACAGATAAATTAAACTTAAATTTTCTTAGATGTTATGATTTAAGGGACCTGATGGCCGAGTGACTTGAGTTCTGGCGCTCGGTGCCACAGGATTCGAGTTCCGGCGGTGCCATGGATGTTTGTAGTGGTTTGGAATCCACTTTAAACCTTAGGTTCCGGTCTAATATGAATATTGGGCATTGGGCTGCCTACCCTAACCTGTAAAAAAAGAAAACATCGTTTTGGAATCTACTACTACTACACAGACTACAACACTGTGCCTAGAGCTGAGTTGCCCCTATATAGTTTGGGAAGGATGTTAGTGAGATGTCTGATTACTACTATTTCACCACAGCACATCACTGTGCCTAGAGCTGAGTTGCTCCGATACAGTTTGGGAATGATGTGGGTGAGAAGTCTGACTAGGCTCCGTGATGCTCTACGATCATATGAGACCCGAACCTACGGCTTAAAGTGGATTCCGAACCAGTACAAACATCCATGGCACCTACGAAACTCAAACCCGAAACCTGTAGCACCTAGCGCCAGAGGTTAGGCCCCTGTTTCGAAATCTGTCGGTAGGCTGGTGCGCTGCTGGGGCTGTTGCGCCAATAAAAAAAAAAGATATGATTAAAAAATAATCCAGAAGTTTGCCAAAGAAGTACTGTACGAGAAACTCGATATATGTTAAAGAATTTGATATGATATATAATTGATTTTTAAACTTTTTTTATAATAAACATTTTATTGATTTGGAATAAGCTTTATTTATCATTATAAAACAAAAGCAAGTTGAAGATAACCAAAATTTAAATTTTCCATTAATACCAGAGATATTTCTTTAAGCAATTTCTAGTTTTAATATCTGGTATATTTTTGAAATTTAAGCACGATAAATATGAAATTCAGAAAAATACTATCTATTTACTATAGATGAAACAGGAAAATGTTATAAAAAAAATTATTTCGAGGAATTCAATAAATCAGTTAATAAATTATGTTGTAAATCATTTAATTAAATAATTAGCTACGATTTAGATGCTCATTTAGACAGTATCATTAAAAGAAGGACCCCATTTGAAAAGGATAACAAATCGCATTAAGATGTTAAGTGATAAACGACAGTTCTTCAGTCAGAATTTCTTTCCTTTTATTTGTGACGTCTGGGGATCTCAGGGGAAATGTTTCATTTCTGTTTCCCATTGTTATTGTGTCCACTCATTGCTTCCTCCCTTTTTTTATCATACTGAATAAGGAATCTCTCTGAGAGAGATCCTTTATTCATTTCATTCTTAAATTTGCCGTGTTTGTGATATAGTCTTCTATAACGACGATGTTAATAAATAATGCATATACTTAATAAAATAAATTAAATGATTATGATTGATGCTAATAATATATTAAATATTAAACGATTTAATGATTTAAGGGGCCTTATGGCCGAGTGACTAGCGTTCTGGAGCTCGACGCCACAGGTTTCGTGTTCTAGTCCCGGTGGTGCCATGGAAGTTAGTAATGGTTCGGAATCCACTACTATAACTATAGGTCCCGGTATAGTACACTTATTGTTGAGCACTGGGCTTAGGGATGATAACCCTACCCCGTAAATAGAAAAAAAAAACATCTCGTAATCTGCCAGTAGGCAGACGGCCTTGGCCCACAATGAGGCTGTTTCATTCTTAAATTCGCTGTGTTTGTGATACCTTCTTCTATAACGACAATGTTAATAAATAATATACATACTTAATAAAATATCATTTTATTAAATGGTTTAATGATTTAAGGAACCTGATGGAGGAATGATTAGCGTTCTTGCGCTCGACGTTACAGGTTTCGGATTCGAGTCCCGGAGGTGCCGTAGATGTTTGCAGTGATTCAGAAATCACTTTAGTCCCGTTCTAATACGGTTATTGTTGAGCGTTGGGCTGACAATCGTACCCCGTAAAAAGAAAAAAAAAACAAGTCTCTCGTAATCTGCCAGTAGGCAGACGGCTTGGTCCACAATAGGGCTGTTGCGCCAATGATGAAGATTGATCATTTAATTTATAATTTTCTTCTCACTAGAAAAATATTATAAATATTTATAAGATTAAGAAGATGAATCATTAAAAAAATGACAGTAGTATGTAAGATGTATTTTTAAAATTGCGTTGAATATAGATATACAGTATTAAACATGTATTGCAGTCAATTGCTTAAATTGTTTTGTTCTGAAATAATGAAAAAAAATGGAACTAATCGAGAAGATATTGTATATATCTGTTCAAAACAACATCAAAAACCATTATTTCAATAACAAAATGAAAGGGAACACATGAAACTTTATGTGAATCTATTTGTCATGGCCGTCTAGACAAGCTGATTGTGTTTCTGAGAAGTGCCTATGGATTTTCGTACGTTTACACTGTTTAATATATACACATATACACTGAAGTGAGAAAAGTCATGGGATACCTCTTAATATCGTGTCGGCCCTCCTTTCGCCCGGCGACGTGGCATGGACTCAACAAGTCGTTGGAAGTCTTCTGCAGGAATATTGAGCCATGCTGTCTCGATAGACGTCCATAATTGTGAAAGCGTTGATGGTGCAGGATTTTGGGCACGAACAGACCTCTCGATGATGTCCCATAAATGCTCGATGGGATTCATGTCGGGCGATCTAGGTGGCCAGATCATTCGTTGGAATTGTCCAGAATGTTCTTCAAACCAATCGCGAACAGTTGTGGCCCGGTGACATGGCGCATTGCCATCCATAAAAATCTCATCGTTGTTTGGGTACATGAAGTCCATGAATGGCTGCAAGTGATCTCCAAGTAGCTGCACATAAGCATTTCCAGTCAATGTTCGGTCCAGTCGCACCAGAGGACCAAGTCCATGACATGAAAAAGCAGCCCACACCATTACGGAGCCACCTCCAGCTTGAACAGTGCCTTGCTGACAGTTTGGGTCCATGGCTTCGTGGGGTCTGCGCCACACTCGAACCCTACCATCAGCTCTTACCAACTGAAATCGTGACTCATCGGACCAGGCCACAGTTTTCCATTCATCTAGGGACCAACCGATATGCTCACGTGCCCACGAGTCGCTGCAAGCGATGTCGTTCTGTCAGTAAAGGCACTCGAGTCGGTCTTCTGCTGGAATAGCCCAAGAAAGCCAAATTTCTCCGCACAGTTCTAACAGACAAGTCCCTTGTACGTCCCACATTGATTTCTGCGGTTATTTGACGCAGTGTTGCTTGTCTGTTAGAATTTACGACTCTTTGCAGACGTCGCCGGTCTCGGTCGTTAAGTGCAGGCGGTCGACCACTGCGCTGTCCATGGTGGGATGTTATGCCTGAAATTTCGTACTCTGGGAACACTCTTGACACAGTGGATCTGGGAATGTTGAATTCTCTAACGATTTCCGAAATGGCATGACCCATGCGTCTAGCTCCAACTAACATTCCGCGTTCAAAGTCTGTTAATTCCCGTCGTGCGGTCATCATCACGTCAAAACCTTTTCACATGAATAACTTGAACAGAAATGAAAGCTCTGCGAAAGCACTGCGCATTTATACCTGTTCTACGCGATGCTACTGCCATCTGAAAATTTGCATATTGCTATCCCATGACTTTTGTCACTTCAGTGTATATATATATATATTACTATCTATCTATCTATCTATACCTACTAATGTTCCAAAAAGTAAGAACCATTTTAAATTTAAATTTCCCGGGGCTTATGGAATTTCAATTTATTTTTCATTTTTAGGTTGCTGGCACTGTCCTTGACATCTGTGTGAAATTTGGCGTCAAAGTATTCATTAGTGTTTGAGTTGCGCTGGGCTTTGTGAGACGCTAAAAGTGATTCCGGCGATTTTGAAATGTCTGAATTAATTGAGTAAAGAACTTGCATTAAATTTTGTTTGCGGAATGAATATTCATGTGCGGAAACGTATAGAATGTTGCAGAAGGCATTCGCTGAGACTACTATATCGGAAAGAAATGTTTAGAAGCGGTATAAACAGTTCAAAGAAGGCAGAGAACGCGTTGAAGACGAAGAGTCTACTGGTCGACCATCAACCTCAACCGACGAAACTCACGTCCAAAAATAAAACAACTGTCAACAAGGAATATTATTTGAGTGTTATGCGTCGTTTGCGCGTAGCCATTCGCAAAAAGAGGCCACATTTATGGAAAGTCAACTCTTGGTTTTTGCTTGGTTTGATAATGAGCCAGCTCACATTGCATTGATTCTTCGTGACTAAAAATGAGATCCTTATTATTCCACAACCACCGTATTCACTTGATTTAGCACCGTGCGACTTCTGGCTATTCCCTAAACTCAAAAGATCACTCCGGGGACACCATTTTGAATCGATTGAAGAGATTCAACGTGAATCGGTGCGCGCTTTGAAGGGCCATCCAAACCAATGACTTTTTAGCATGGCATTGAGGATTAGAAAAAAAGTTGGCATATGTGCATTGTGTCTGGAGAGGATTACTTTGAAAGCGATGACATAAATTTGGAAGAATAAATAAAGAGTTTTTGAAATAAATAATAATTGGTCTTACTTTTTGGGCACAGTAGTATAAACATTTATAAGGCTAAAAGATGACTCACTAAAAATGGCAGTAGTATGCAAGACGTATTTTTAAAATTGCGTTGAATATTAATATACAATATTAGGCATGTATTGCTTGTTATTGTTTAAATTGTTTTGTTCTGAAATAATGAAAAAACATCGGGACTGATTAGGGAACTATGGTACATTCCTGCTCAAAATAGCATAAAAAATGATCATTTCAATAACAAAATGAAAAAAAAAGAAACGCATGAAACTTTATGTTAAACTTTTTGTTATGGCTGTCTAGACAAGCTGATTGTGTTTCTGAGGAGTTCTATGAATTTTTGTACCTTTTCACTGTTTAATATATATATATATATATATATATAATATTTGATATATTTTACTATATATATCTATAACTATCTATACATATATAGAAAAATAGTATTTAATATTTTAATAAATAAAATATTAAGAATATTAAATACTATTTTCTGATTCAGATACCAATCACAATTAATTATTAATAACCACAATAGTAATCAAAAATATTAATTTTACTTTACAAATTAAATAATATTTTCTGATTTTTCTATTTTTATGTACAAAATGATTGCATTTCTGGGAAGTCTTATGTATTTTCGTGGTTTTCATATATATATATAAAATTTATAAAAAAAAAATATATAAAAAAAAAACTTATCATTATTTAAAGAAAAATGGTATTTATCATTTTTAATATTTTATTTAATACATTAAATAAAATAATAAGAATATTAAATATTTCTGATTCAGATACAAATTACAATCAATTATTAATAATCACAATAATAGTCATAAATAGTAATCATAATCATTCAATACTAATCACAATCAATTTTACTATACAAATTAAATACTATTTTCTGATTTTTCTATTTTTTTATACAAAATTATTGTATTGAGAAGTCCTATGGAGTGTCGTGCATTTATACTTTTTAATATATATATATATATATATATATAAATATATAAGAAAAAATATATATAAATTCTTAAGAAAATTTATCATTTTTTAAAGAAAAATAGTATTTAATATTTTATTTAATAAAATATTAAGAATATTAAATGCTACTTTCTGATTCAGGTACAATTCACAACCAATTATTAATAATCACAATACTAATCATATATATTACTCACAATCATTTAATATTATTTACAATAAATTATTCTATGCAAATTAAATAATATTTTCTGATGTTTCTATTTTTTTATACAAAATGATTGTGTTTCAGGGAAGTCCAATGGAGTGTCGTGTATTTTCACTTTTTAATTTATATATAGAAAAATAGTATTTATTTAATATTTTTAATATTCATTAAATAAAATATTAAGAATATTAAGTACTATTTTGTGATTCAGAACAAATCACAATCAGTTATTAATAACCACAATAGTAAGCATAAATGCTAATCAGCATCATTTAATACTAATCACAATCAATTTTACTCTTAATATATTATTTTCCCCAAAAAAAGCATTATACAAATGCTTTTTTAAATAAAAACTATGTTATTGGTCTGAATATTCAATTTTGATTGATTAAAGATTTAAATTTGAAAAAAGTAGTTTTGAAATGCTTGAAAATATCCATATTCCCTTACGCAATTGTTATTTTTAATTTTTAATGAATTAATTAATATCAGTAGCATATTGTTGATTGCTTCTTGAATTCTTTGATTATCATATGTCATAAATTTGTGCATCTACGTATTTAAAATGGGGGAAAAAATAATAATATTATAAAAAAATAATAATATAAAATAATAAAAGTAATATTTTTGAAATAATATATAAATGAAATAAAATACTTATTCTAAAACAATTGTTATAGAGTTATTATAGAAAAGTATTTGAAAATTCTTCAGAGAAGAAAGTACAAAAAAAAATTTTATTGTATCTTCTTCTAATACATTTAAAAATATGCTTTCTGATGTTTTAGTTTTTGAGAGTTGAAATGCAGTTTAATATATTTGTTCATAAAGTATAATATTTATTTTGTTCATTTATCAATTGGAATTCTCAGATTCCTTCTATTTCGAAATTGAATGCATATTTAGCTGCCACCAATACCTCTTTGATTAAAAATGGTTTCCCAGGCTTCAGGTTCGAATCCTGAAGGTGGCGGATCAGGTATCGGCGGTTCGATCAGCCGGTGGCGGATTTTATCAATCCTGAATTCTGGCGGTTTTTTGTTGTTGTCGTGTCCCTCATGGAAGGAGGAAAGAGGGATGCAGCTTCTGTTCTGATGGAGCACCCGTAGGTAGAAGTCTGATTTCGGCACCGTGTAGCTCTTACAGCCATAGGAGACCGGGACCTACTGCTTAAAGTGGATTCCGAACCACTACAAACATCCATGGCACCGCCGGGACTTGAACCCGAAACCTGTGGCACAGAGTGAGACATTCGGCCATTCAGGCCCAAATCTGGCGGTGTCATGGATGTTTGTGAGTGGTTCGAATCCACTTTAAACTGTAGGTTCCGGTCTGTTTAGCCTGGTGTGCACAAGATGACCGAAGAGCGACAAACCAAACCAAATCAAATCTTTAATTGTAAAAGAAACGATCAATAAAGATTCGAATTGAAATGCTTCGTTTTAAAGTACTTGAAAGAAATTTCACGTACTTTTCGATTTATAAGAAAATAAAATAATTTATTTAAATAAAAATAATTTGTTATGTTGATAATTGATAAATACTTCAACTATTGAGATCAATGATCAATTTTATATGGAAGATTCGAAGATACAATGTAATAATCAGTCAGTGAAATTAAAATGCTAGACACAGAACTTTTTCATTATCTGTTATGAAATTATGGTTATTTGAAACTTAAACTGTTTAACAGGACATTTTTGATAGAAAATATGTTTTTTAACTTCTAATGATATCCCTACAATGAAATTTCCAATCTAAAAATTTTTTATTGGATGTAAAGCTTGTGAGTCTGGATATCGGTGCCATAAGTTTCGGGTTCGAATCCCGGCTGTGCCATGGATGTTTGCAATGGTTCTGAATCCACTTTAAATCATAGGTCCCAGTCTAATTACTGTAGAGGGTTGAGCTCAGAGCTGACAATCGAACCCCGTAAAAAAGAAAAACATCTCAAGTTTCGAAATCTGCCAATAGCCAGGCACCCATGGTCGATAAGTGGCTGTTAAGCCATTGAAGAAGAAGAAAGCTTATAAGTTCAATCTCAAAATCTTGATAAAATTTTCGCATTTTGTATAAATTATCATTTTTTAAATGACATAATAATATACAAGGCAATAATTTTTAAAATGTGTTTTCGTATATCTTTTCTTTTATTAGGACATAGTTGGCGAATGGAAATGCTATGTTATGAAATACTGATTCTCGCCATTTCCAATGCAGATTTGAATTTTATTATTTTCGACGAAGTTTTGGCTAGTCTTAGAATATGGGGCCTGATGGCCGAGTGGCTAACGCTCTAGCGCTCAGTGCCACAGGTTTCGGGTTCGAATCCCGGTGGTGTCATGGATGTTTGTAGTGATTCGGAATCCACTTTAAGCCGTAGGTCCCAGTCTTATATGATTGTAGAGTGTCACAGAGCCCAGTCAAACTTCTTCTCACCCACATCCTTCCCGAACTGTAAAGGGGCAACTCAGCTGTAGATGTGGTGTAATAGTCTTAGAATATTAAAATGTTTATTTCCAAAGAGGTCTGATGACCGAGTGACTAGCGCTCTGATGCTCTGGGTCATAGGTTTTGGATTCGAGTATCATGGATGTTTGTAGTGGTTTGGAATCCGCTTTAAACAGTAGGTCACAGTCTAATATGACTGTAGAGCATTTGGCGTAGGATAGATAACCCTATTCCGTAAAAAAACAAAAAAAACATCTCATGTTTCGAAATCTGCCAGTAGGTAGACGGCAGAGGTCCAATATGGTCTTGTAGTACCAGGGAGTTAGTAAGTTATCTCCAAAGATTCTTCTTAAAATTACATTCCGTAGTTTACTTATCACCGATCTGTATTAGATACAGATGAAATTAAAAAAAATTTCCTACAATTGCTTAAACTCGTTGGATACTATCGTTTATGTATGGTGTATACATAGTATTTCTCTGTTTTTTTTGCAGCTTTATTTTTTAAACAATTGTTCTGTTTTCTATTGCATTGAAAGTTACATTTAGTTTCAATATTACTGACGCTTAAAGTATTTTATTAGGTTTCCTAAAGTGATTCGCCATTGTTTTAGGTAATAAAAAAACAATGTGCTTTGGGTTCGAAATCTTAAAATAGGTTCGATCGATTTTCGAAAAGCTATTTTTCACTTTAATGGTCTTGAAGACTTAAGTAAGCCACAAAAATAGGAAGAGTCGGAGAAAAAGGGGAATAAAAGTCATGGTTGGATGTTGATGTTCACCAACTTCATAAGTAAGAGTTCTTATTGAATTTTCTGTTTATAGATCCCAATGAGTTGATGTCGAAAATAAATTTTCGATATCAACTAGATTTAAAAATTAGTATGCTGATTAGAATAAAAACTTCTATGTTTACTTAATCTTTCCACAGAAAGTATATTAAGAAAAATAAATTTAAAATATACATGATGCTTATTTATATATTTATTATTTAGCCTCATTTAAGTTTTATAATCCTCCTTTTTACATTCTAATTGATGCAAAAATATTTTTAAAAATGTATTTTTATCACGTACAAACATATTTTAAAAATATGTCGTATCAATCAAGGAAGTAAAATGTTTACCAATATTATTTAATATTTGCAGGTAATTAAACAAAGACATTACATATAATATTATATAATCCTCCTATCCTTAGCTAATGAATAATAGTCAAAATAACACATAAAAACTGGGTCATTGCTTTTTATTTATGCGAATACATAAAAATATATTTAAAACTAGAAATCAAGTTGTTGACATGAATTTGTAAATAAATGTTTAACAAATTTTGAAATGGTTCAATTATATTTAAATTTGCTTTATAACCATGCTTCCTCTTACGCACTGGCAAAAGCGCCTGGCAGACTCTCACCCGGAGAGGAAGTATATTTCACACATCCTGCGCCTTGCCGAGTATCGGGTTTTCGGCTTAGAAGTGGAATCCTTCCTCGAGACTACAATTATATGTATTTAAATGTGTTAAGTATTGTACGTCTATAATTGTATGGTTGCTTGTGTGTGTGTAAATGAAGCTGTGAGTTATCCAACCTGTGCCTCAAGCATCTCAACCCAACCACACCCATTTACAATCTGGTTGCCCAACCTGCACACTACAGTTTAATATATTTTAGATCACAAAGTTGAATACCTCAATAAGTGATATATCGTTTTTCGTGATTGTATAATATTGTAATGAGATTTCCAGTGAAGTGATGATTCAATATATGACTTCTCAAAGTCCTATTAATGATAATGCTACATATCAAAGTAAAGTTTTCATTAAAGATAAAGATCATCCGAACTCCTTTCCCTTTTGAATATAGCTAGAGCTAAATCTATTCTTGTTTCAGTTTAATTCCAATTTCTGTATTTTTTATCATACCGGAAATTTATTCTTTAAATTTTATTTATTTATTTGTAGAAAAAAATAGATTTTAAATTGCAGTAACCCTTCATTAGATTACGTGTTCCAGGAGATATATGGAAAAAGGCTACATAGCGTTTACCATTTTTTAATACGCTTTTATTAGTTTCACCTGTATGTTTGTAACTGACTCTTAGGGCTCGATTTTGCCCTACTTTAAGCGATCAGATTTAATTTAAACGTTGTGGACTTATCGAGGACCGACGACACTAAAATATTTTGATAAGTTTATTATCTCATTATGATTAGGATCGCCAGGATGAGTGATTTTATTTTAACTTATGGAGAGCAATTTAACCCATGTAGAATGAAAGTACCTAAGACATTCAAACTTACGTGGGGGTAGTGGCACAACGGATAACGCACCTGACTACGGATCAGGAGATTCCCTGTTCGAATCCTGGCTGGCTCGACATATTAGCATTTAGCCTTCGTTTTTACTCACAATTAAATTATTGTAAGAACTATAGTTCCAGTCCACCGTACCGGAACCTCATTTAAATATTATAGTTAAAAAACACGCTTTTAGAGTTAATCAAAGTAAAAAATAAATTATAGTTTAAAAAAAAACACGCTTTTAGAGTTAATCAAAGTAAAAAATAATTGCTAACATAAGAATAAAATGACCGACGAGAAAATGAATGTCATTGTTCTAAAATTTTGGGGTGTTCGATACCAATCGTTATAATTTTTCACTAGTTTCATTCCGAAATGCAGAGTTAGTTTAAAAATGTCATACAACCCTCCGCTTTTAGAACAGTGACATTCATTTTCTCATCAGTCATTTTATTCTTATGTTAAAGATTGTTTTTACTTTTTAGTTTGATTAACTCTAAAAGCTGGTTTTTTAATTTTTTTAAACTATAATTTTTTTATTAAAAATGCACTCAAAATATTGGAAGTCATACTTTATCTTTTATAAACCAGAGATTCACAGACCACAGATTACATATACTCATTGTAATTTAACCACAGACCGAACGAGAAAAAAAAATTGACATCGATTTTTGTAGAAACCAAGTTCGAGATTAATTAGTTAAATGTTCATTATTTATCTATTCTATTAATATTCATGCCTGAAAATTTTGTTTGCAAATATGTTGATCCGAAGAAGTTTGCTCATTATAATATATTATCTAGCAACAACCATGTTTTTTTTTTTTTAATGTGACTTAAAATGGTCAAATGTTTTTTTGTTGTTCGATTTTTTTAATTATCATATCTATATATGTGAAATCGTATCTATAAAATAATTTTTAATATTAAAAAGTTTGTATTCCATGTTTTAATTTTTCATAGAAAAAAAAAATAAATATTAACAATTAAAAAAAAAAAAATTGTAGATAATTATGATATTAAATTAAATATTTAAATTTTTTTTATATGGAAAATTTGTTTTGTTTCTTGAATATAAACATATTAAATAATATTATTAAATATATAGCCTATTAAATAATATTAATTTATCATTATTTATTGTTTTTTTTCTTATCCCACTTGGTAGACAAGCAACAACTTCTAGACTAAGTCCAAGAACCAGTAGGGTCTCATGGAAGGAGTGAAACTTCTGTTATGAGGGGAGTACTCGTAGGTAAAAGTCTGACTTGACTCCGTGACGCTTAAGGCTCGTTCCCACTGAGGCGTGAGGTTTAAGCGTGAAGCACTAACCAATCACTAATCTCAACACGTTCGCCTGAAACCGGTTTGGAATCCACCGCTTCGAATCGATCCACTTTCAACTCGAAGCGGAACTTCACTAGGCGCAATGCTATTTCTGGCGTTTCGCTGTGAACGGGTCGAAAAATTTTCTTTGCCTGCCGCGTGAATCTTTAACGATTCACGCCTCGGTGGAAAATAGCCTTTAAAGAAGGAGGACAGTGCCTTCCGGGAGGACATTTTTTTTTGGGAACTACCCAGCGTTTGCGTTTCGTATGGGAGAAAACACGGAAACCCACTCAGGTAGTCCAATTAACGAGGCAAGATGCTGATCATCACAAACGCCATAGAATCTCCTCTTTTTTTGAAACAGTGTCTATAAGAAAGACGCCAGCGGATTGCTCATCAGCGGCACGCGTTGCTCCTGAGTTACGAGTCGGGCTTATTTATTGTTAAAAATGTTTTATTGAAGTATACAAATCCCCATGCACACCCAAAGTATTCCACAAAGCTTACAGAATTAAGTAAAACACAAGTCAATAGCTAAATTTAAAAAAAAAACCCTCATCCCCCAAAAAAAATTAATAAAAAAAAACACATTAAAAATAATAACAGAAGTAAAATTAAAAAAAGTAAAGATTTAAGAAACATTAAAGTAAGAATTTGCAAATGGTTGTAAAAAGAAGGCTTCTTATTAACACGTTGAACGAAAGTTTGGTGACTATTTGACTTTCTAGAACTTTTTCTAGAAGTTCTTTTCTTTAAAAGTATTCTAGGGTTGTCCAAGCTCGGAACATCTAAGAGTTTATAATTAATGTTCTTCCTTCCACTTACAAAGGGCACTTGAAGCATAGATTTAGATTAAATCTATTTAAATAGTAAGAATTAAAATTGCAATATCAAGTAGTAAATTTAGTAATTATGAAATCGAAAAAAAAAAAAAAAAAAAAAAAATGGCGACTTCAAAGCTTCTGTTGAATAGAGGGAAAGTACGTTTTCGTAATAGATGCATTTGATAATTCCATGAAAAATTTATTCCAAAGTATAATAGTTTTGTCTGCACTCTCATGCTCATTGCCCCAGATTTCGGGTTCTAGTTCTGGTGGTGTCATGGATGTTTATAGATGTTTAGAATCCATTTTAAGTCGTAGGTCTCTGTCTAATATGACTGTAGAGCATTGAGCAGAGGACTGCTGTCCAACCCGTAAAAAGTCAGTGTCACGGAGCCAAGTCAGATTTCTACTTACGATGTTCCATCACAACAGAAGCTGCCCCATCCTCTTTTCCTCCTTTCATGAGGCCACATGGGTTCTTGGACTTCATCTAGATGTTGCTGTCTACCAAGTGGGATAGGAAATAACAATAATTTGCGCCTGATGGCCAATTGGTAGCGCTCTGGCCTTTGGTACCATAGATTTCAGGTTCGAATCCTGTTGATGGCTATTTATTTGTAGTGGTTTGGAATTCCCGTAAAACTATATATTCTGATCTAATTAACCCAAAGTGTGCGCAAAATGACCGTAGAGCAACAAACCAAACAACAATAGTTTTGGCGACCAATTGACCAGTTGTCGCCACAAAAAATTGCCAAAACTCAAAGGCCCCTATTTTTGCGATTTGGCCTTTTTTTTTCTGCTTGGATTCACGAACCACGAAAGGATTAAAAATTTCGTTAGCAATTTCATTTATCTGATGGATAGCGAAATTTTCTCTTTCTGATCCTTCTTTTATTCAAACTGATGACAACAATTTCACTCATAAGTTAAAACTCACTGAAATTGTATTATGATCTCATTTGGAACGAACGAGACCTCAAATGAGATGGTAATACAATTTCATCAGATATTTCCTATGCTTCTTTATAAATACGATCTTCCTATCTTCTGAAAATAAATACGACTTTTTAATGCCAATTTTAGCTATATCTCATCCGTATAAAGAAACCCAATCAACATTATTATTTATAAAAATAAATTTTTAGAATATTTCTGTATAGTAATTGTAAAGTAAATAATAACATAAGTTTTGGTCACACCATGTATAAAAATAGTCATGAATTATTGGATCAGCAAGAAAGCAATTTTGGTTTTCACCAAAATTAGCATTGTTTAAACCGAATGTATTCTCTTTGATAAGAATGAACATTGTTAAAACAATATAAGAACATTGTTAAAATTGAATGAAGATTGTTAACATATTAAACATTAATAAAAAATATTAAGAACGTTGTTAAAAATGAACATTGTTAAGATATTAAACATTAATTAAAAATATTAAGAACATTGTTAAAATTGAATGAACATTGTTAAGATATTAAACATTAATAAAAAACATTAAGAACATTGTTAAAACAAAATGTACTTTCTTGACAACCCAATAGATTACCATTAATATTGTTAGAAATGAAATACAAATTATTAATCAAACTGTTAAACGTTGAGTCCTTGCAAGAATAAAAAATAAAACAAATTATAAATTAAATAATTTCAAATTAGTTAGAAATTCCTTATTCATAAAATTGAAAAATAATGCATCTGACATGATATATCACCAGAAAAATTTACGAATTTATTATGAAATAACTCTTGTAAAAATGCAGTCTTTTATTTAATATTGAATTAATTCTGTTCTTGCATTTTTTAATTCGTAGTTGATGAAATTAATAATAGCTGTTTGAATGATTTAATTAAGAACAATTTTAACGTTATTAGCAATTCTTCTCCGAGGTATATTTAATGTTATTTTCAAACAGCTTCAGACGTAATTTATGTATTGAATGGTGTATATTTTTTTTTTAAAAGTGTCATTGTTATTTTACTAGTAAATAAGAAATATTGTAATTGAAATAAGCAATTTAAGGTAGTTAGAGAATGTGAATAGAAGGTCAGTGACGCAATTTTTTTTTTTTTTGGAAAGACAAATAATCATGCTTATTTAAGACTCAAACCTAGAATCGTTAGATTAAAATCTAGTATTTTTTAAATTCTTAATCTAATGATTTCCCTTGGAACAATTCCTAATAATTCTTTTAAAGAAGTATTAACGTTTTATGTACATAGGATCGCTAATATATCAGTTAAAGCGTTGCTGATTTGGCCTGGACGGATTAAACGAATAAAAAAAAATAATATACCCATTTAACTCTCTCTGTCTCTCCTGTATGTATAACAGTTGGGCTGAGAACTTCGTAGGCTGACACATAGATGGCGCTACTAGTATTAAATCCATATGATTTTTAGTTCGCCCCAACCTTCAAAAGACACGTGTATAAATTTGACAGCTGTTGCACTATTAGCATTGTTATAGCATTTTTGTGAAGCAACTTTTGTTAGTTTGAAAAAATGGATAAAAAAGGAATTTCATGTGTTTAATAAAGCATTGCTTTTGGCAAAAAAAAAAAAAATACTATTGAAGCCAAGGCTTGGCTTGATAAACATTATTCGGACTTTGCACCAGGAAAATCATCCGTAGAGAAGTGGTTTGCTAAATTTAAACGAGGCGAAATGAGCACCGAGGAATGCACGCAGTGGACGCCCCAAAGAGGCTGTTACCGAAGAAAACATAAAAAAAGTCCACAAAATAATTTCTGATGACCATAAAGTGAAGCTGATTGAGATAGCTGAGACCCTAAAGATATCAAAGGAACGTGTTGGACGTGTTCATGAATGAATATTTGGATATGCGAAAGTTCTGTTCAAAGTGGGTGCCGCGCGAGCTCACAATCGACCCAAAAAACAACAACGAATGGATGATTCTAAGCAGTGTTTGGAGCGGTCCAATCGTAAAAAAAACCGAATTTTTGCGTCGATATGTGGCAATGGATGAAACATGGCTCCAACATTTCACACCAGAGTCCAATCGACAGTCAGCCTAGTGGACTGCACGTAATGAACACTAAAATGCTATAACTCACATATTAATAGTGCAACAGCTGTGAAATGTATACGTGTCTTTTGAAGGTTAGAGCTAACTTAAAATCATATGGATTTAATACTAGTAACGCCATCTATGTGTCAGCCTACGAACCTCTCAGCCCACCAGTAATTTATATATATATATATATATATATATATATATATATATATATATATATTATTATTATTATTATTATTATCAGTAAGGATTTTCTAGAATGATTCCTAAATATTTAATTTGAAGGTTCAATTAACAGTGTTATTATATATATATACATATACAGAGATATATATACAGATAAGGAGAGACAGACAGAGAGAGAGAGAGAGTTAAATGGATATATTTACAGATTTCGACCTCCTTATAAAATACACTTATACATGATAAGATACTTTACAAGATCATTTTATACATCTGGACGGATTAAAGAAATACAAATCTATATGTATAAAAAGATAGAGAGATAATTAGATAGTTATATTTTTTATTACTTTAATCCGCCCAGATATGTACAAATTATCTTGTAAATTATTTTATCATGTATAAGTGTCTTTTTTTTAGAAGATAAAAATCTGCAATTTCAAGTTTTATAACCATGCACTACATAGTTATAACAAGGTATTATATAATTAACTACTTTAAGAAGTGAAAAGAAATAAAAATATTTGTAACACATTATTTTAATAACAATATTGTTTTGTAATTTATTTTATTACAGTGTCAGTGATTAATTACTTGATGATGCTTGTTTCAATGCACAGTTGAAAATAGTACTAATTATTATGTATCGTTGAATTAATTAAATTAATATGCCGATTTCATGCATATATTTTTAAATTCAAATATTCTGAAACCCAATATGTGTTAAAAATAAATTATTGAAAAAACGAAAGAAGTTTTTTTTAATTTTTAAATAGTAAAGTTGAAGTAATAGTTAAATGAACGACTAAGGATACTTATAAATATTTACTTCCAAGAATGATGGTAATATTTAAATGAATATAAGAGATATGCAATTTTTTTTAGCTGGATGTATTTTAGTTTTCAGTTTTAATTTTAACTTTTAAAATTGCAATTAATATTTTATTTCATTAAAATTTATAAAAATTTAATCTATTGTATTTAAATAAACCTGGAACAACGTGTTATATGTGATAGATTTATAAAAGTTAAGACGTGTATTTTTAATTAAAGACGTGTTGTTATTTCATCAGATTTCGCACTATCCTCGTTTTTGAAGTACCAAAGGAGAAATGGTAATCATTTGAAGAATTTTATTTTCAAGTCTTTGAATGATTTCTATATTGGACTTGGCCTCAAACTGTCAAGTGCTTGTGTGATTCTGGGATTCATGCAATACATATAAATTAATTTTTATTTGAGACGTATGCTTAGATTATCTTAGATATGAACGGGTAACTGATACGGATAGAGATTAAAAGTTTTTCCTTAAATTATTAATATGAGTGTGATAGATAAGAGATTTTCTAGAATGATTCCTAAATATTTAATTTGTAGGGGTCCAATTAACAGTGTTATTGTAAATTTAAGTTTACGGATAATACACTCAAGAGCCAAAACATTATGATCACTCTGTCAATAACGAGTTGGCCCACCTTTGGCGCGCAACACAGCTTCAACCCGCCTTGGCATGGATGCCACAAGTCCTTGGTAGATGGCTGGAGACAGATTGTACCAGATGTTTAAGCAACGGTCACGCAAATCCGAGATATTGCGAATTGGTGGTCTTTGAACTCTGAGCTGCCGTCCCAGGACATCTCAAATGTGTTCTATCGGATTGAGATCCGGTGAGTTAGGCCCAGGACATTAACTGGAATTCAGCATCATGTTCCTGGAACCACTCCAACACAAATTTTAGCCTTTTGACAAGGGCGTTGTCCTGTTTGGAACATTCCATTTCCAGCTGGAAAAACAGAGGCCATGTAAAGGGTGCAACTGGTCCAATGATGTTCAGATATCCTGTAGCATTCATGGTCTGCACTACTACAACCACGGGTCCCAGAGACGCTCAAGAGAACGTCCCCCAAAGCATAATACCGCATGTATGACCTACTGTACATGAGGGAGCAACTGTTCGCCTGGAAGACGGCGTATCCTGACACGGCCATCAGCGTGATGAATGACAAACCGTGGTTCATCTGACCAGACAACTCTCCCACTGATCCATGGACTAGTCACGATGTTCTCGGGCCCAGCGCAGCAGCGCAGTTGGCGATGACGCTTGGTCAGCAAAGGCACTTTGGGACGTTTGCTGCGTAGCCATATCCAGCAGTGTCCGCTGAACAGTGTGCTCCGATACTATTCTACTTGGCCCTGCATTGTATTGGGCTGTCAACTGAGCCACTGTTTGGCTCCGGTTTTGCTTCATCACGACCTTTTTCTTTGATAGCGTATGGACGTCCAACACCATGTCGTCTACAGCTGGTTTCACCGTCATTCATCACACTTTGCATAAGTACTAACAACTGTAGATCGAGGAACAACCCACGAGTAGTGCAGTTTTGGAAATGCTTTGTTCCGAGCCTTCGAGCCATTACAATCTGCCTTCTATCAAAGTCTTAGATCCGTAGCCTTTCCCATCACACACAGAAGTAAGTGAGAGAATGATTCTTCAGACTCTCCAGCAGCAATTAAATACCACTTCCACCTGATCACGTGCCTTCCACGTCATCCAGGCGAGTTCATTGCAAAATGTAGGGGTGGTCATAATGTTTTGGCTCTTGAGTGTAGATTCAGTTTTATTAGTATTTAAGCAGGCTTTCCAATTATTGACTACACATATTTTTGATAAGCATAAAATAAATGTTCATAATTTAAATAACTATAGATATACAGACATAATTTTTAATCTAGACTTATTTAAATGCATAATCGAAAAATTCAGAATTTTTTTAACTAATGAAAGCAATATTTTTTAAATCAAAAAAATTATGTTATTTTTTAAAATCAAGGATAAATAAGATTAAAATAGTCTATTAGTTAAAAAACAGCCTGCTGTTATCCCAAATTCTTTAAGTAATTAAAATACGATCTAGTATAAGTTTTAAATACCAAAACAAATATATTACATTTGAAATAACTGTAAATATCAATTTATTTATTTGTATTGAAATAAATAATTATCAATTATTCTTTTTTATTATATATAACCTGGAATGAGTTTTATTGCCGGGCTACCTGGTTTAAAAATATGACATGCAAAAGTAATAGATATTTACGCATGCGCATTGATCAAATACGGAAATATCATTTGACTTTACTTTTGAGAATTTATTAAAATGCAAACTTTTCTAAATCATGGAAAACAGATTTGTGGACATCAATAAAATATGTTAAAAATGTCACGTTATGTTACATTTACTAGCATATTTCACTTCGAATATGAAAATCCGTATTAAAAACAAATAGTGTTTATTATACTTGTTTTGTTTTCTGGATCAAACACAGAAAAAGAACTTTACATTTTTTACAGTGGTTTAAACTTTAAATGCTACTAAATATTCTTGATTAAAACCCTACCAATCAATAAAAGTGCAGTTCTAGCGTTTCTGTTGTGCGAACTTTTTGTGCCCTTGACTGGGGAGCTTAGTTAAGCTCTTGCTGCTTGGAAATTTTAACTCATAAGCGCAAATTTTCCGAATATTTTCATTAATATCATTTAATGTTGATATAAATAAAGAATAATTTTCAGATAAATAAGTAAACAAATGAAATATATTTTATCTTTAAACTTATATTTTTTACAACAAAAATCAATCCAGATATAAATGATTTATTTTTCAATTTTATGGATATAATTAGTTATTAAATATATTTATTAGATATAATGAGTTATAGTAATTGTAATATAATTAATTTATAAATAGTTATTTTTCCCCAGTATTTATTCCCAGTTATTTTAATCAGAATAAAATTTGTGTATTACATCAGAAAAAAATAAGGAAAGAATATCTTCTAGCATAATAAATAAAAATGAGAAAGATAGACTCAAAATAAAAATTTAAAATTGTATCCTTCTGAAAGCTATAGTTATATCCACACACCCTCCAAACAGACGCACAAAACACTTGTACAAAATTTAGAATAATTTAGAAATATTTTTTTACCGTAAAAGTAGTAGGATTTTTAACATAACATATTTCATAGATGAGTCAATTAGTTAATCTTCTAACACAACAACTGGACAACTAATCTTGTTGCTATAGCAATATGTTTGAATTACTAAAAACGTATAGGTGATCGTAACATGGAAGCCTCCATATGAGAAACTCAATATTTTTTTATTAAGCTCGTTTACATTTTTAAATTGCTGATTAAAAGTCATCAAATTTACTAACTAGTTTTTAAAATTTAGTTTAATTTTTAATTATAATCAGTTCTTCAAACATACTTTTATTTTATGCCTGTTTTTTATTGATGCATAAAAAAATGCAATTTCTTTCAAAAAATATTTTTAAATTCATTCGTATTAAAAAAAAAATGTATTCGAAATGTGTTTGTTTTTTAAATATTTCTTTGGTTGGTTTTCCTTATAGGGTGGTTCGTTTATGATCTAAAATGTCTAAAACATAAAATATGACCCGTAGCTTAAATTTATGGCAGCGAGATAATCAATTTTTCATTAAATTCATTACATTTTTAAATGGCGCATGACCAAAATCATGAAAAAGCTCTAACTAGTTCTTTGTAATTAAATCCAATTTATATTTATTCAAATTTTATTATGAACAATATATATATTGTAGCCTAAATATAAATATTAAACTGTGAATGTTCTTATAGCAAAGACTTTTCAAAAATATTCTTATTCGAATATGAATCTCATTTAATTTAAATTCTAGCTCTTTAAACATACTTTTATACTTACTTTATTTCTTTAAACATACTTAGTTTTTTATTATTCCATTTAAAAAATATTCTAAATTCATTCATATTATATATATATATTAAAAAAAAAAAAAAAGGAAAAAAATGTAACTGAAATGACTGTTTTTAAATAATTTTTCTGCTTAGATTTTTTATAGAGTAGTTCATCTACTATCTAAAATACATAAAATATACGATCATATAGCTTAAAAAATATGGCAGTGAGAAAAATAAATTTTTTTTATTAAATTCTTTACATTTTTAAATGGCGGATGATCAAAAATCACGAAAAAAAGCTCTAACTAATTTCTGTGTAATTCAATCCAGATTATCTTTTTATTTAAATTAATTCTTATTAAATATAAGTTCTTCTTAAATCTTTATTAAAATTAGTTCTTTATGAACAAAATATATATTTTAACCTTTCATTCAATTGTGATTGTTTTTATAGCAAAGACTTCACTCAATCATAATTATATTCTTATTCTAATATGGAATGTCATTTAAATATTCTGTTTATAAGGATGCTTTTTTGTCGAGTATGATTGTGGGGCGGACCATCTAAAATGTTTAAAACATATAAAATATAACGACAATAGCTTAAATTTATGTAGCCACATAATCAATATTTTCTTTAAATTCGTTACATTTTAAAATGGTGGATAACCAAAAATCTCGAAAAAATTCTAACTAGTTCTATGGAATTTAATCAATTTATCTTTATTCAAATTTTATTATTTATAAATATATATATATATATATCTTAACCTTTCAAATCATATATATCTTAACCTTTTCCGCTTTTATAGCAAAGACTTAATTCAATCATAATTATTTTCTTATTCGAATATGGAATGACACTTAAAGATTCTGTTTATTGGAATGCTCTTTTGTCGAGTATGATTGTGGGGCGGCCACCTAAAATGTTTAAAACATATAAAATATAACGATAATAGCTTAAATTTATGGAGACATTACATTTAAAATGGCGGATGACCAAAAGTCACGAAAAAAAGCACTAATTAATTAATTCTTTGTAATTTAATCCAATTTATCTTTATTCAAATTTTTATTATTTGAATATATATATATATATATATGTAAACCTTTCTAATCATATATATCTTAACCTTTTCCGCTTTTATAGCAAAAGACTTCAACTCAATCATAATTATATTCTTATTCGAATATGGAATGTCACTTAAAGATTCTGTTTATTGGGATGCCCTTTTGTGAGCTTGATTGTGGGGCGGGCCCGTTGCCCTCTGACCCGCCTGCGGTCGGGATGTTCGGCGCGCGCGGCCGGGTGGCCCCATGAGAGGGGCGCTGTCACTCGCCCCGCCAGCAGTGCAGCGGCAGGGGCGGCCTGTCCAGTCCGTGGCCATCCGCAGATACCGATGGCTGTCCGACCGAGACAGCGACCGGGAGCGAAAGTTCCCGCGCCGCCCTAGGACTATGCTCGACCCTTCTGACGGCGGCACCATGCCTGTTCGGAGGGGGCCACGTCGCCCCGCAGACCACCTTCGTCGACAGCATCATTCGAAAGTTCGAAGGCCTCAGTAAGTACCAACCCCCCTTCTTCCAACACACGTTCTTTTTGCCAGTGCCCCGCTTTCCTATATCGATCTCGCAACATGGCGCGTGGTGTCGTTTTCCACCCTTACTGCGTTAAAAATCTCACCCCTGTAGATGTCGGTTTCACGTTTCCTTTTTTTTGGCCATTCCTTCTCTTTTTTTGTGTGGATGTCCTGCAGAATCTTCCTGCCACCTCCATTGTCGCCATGGGTGGCCTGCTGGGAAACGGCGACTGTTCGTCGGTGGTTGTTGTGGACCACGTTTTCTGCTGAGGATTAAGCGGAGACGGGGGAAAGGAGGATGGAGATGAGGAGGGATCGGAGGAGGGATTACGAGAGGCGGACTCCGGAAAGAACGGCAGGAGCAATGGCGGTTGGGAGTCGGGATGCAGTGGCGCGCATCTCGCGGCAGAAAACGGTGGCAAAGCGCATACTTTAATTGCAACATGCACTCTCTCTGAAACCTACTACCTTTAAATGCACAGCATATTTGACTGATTTTGTAAAGAATCTATTTCAGTTCTCACAGATCTCTGTTTTTGGTTTACACCTAATGTGAAACACTGTTGACATATGAATTTTGACTGTTGTATTGTTGCTATCAATACTTCTGAAAGATCATTAAATTGCATTTATAAGTACAAAAAAATACGACTTTAAAACACTGTATTTCAATGTAAATTATCTTCCTTACATTCCTTTTAAAATAATATTGCTTCGTACGCATAGGATGTGGATTATTTTTATAAATATGACTTTTAAGTGTGTTGTATCTAATTTATGAGTTTTTGTAGGTTATTTTGTGACTTAAACTTATGACCTAATTTAGAAAACGAAAGTAGAAATTTGAATTGATGTCATTATTTGCCATTATAATCGATGCTGTATGTCGATCAACATTTATGAAGTTATGCCGGCATAACATTTCAATTTATAGATGCTTATACATTGCCTAAAGACTAAAATTTTAGAATTTATAAACATTTAGATTTTATTTCAAAAACTGTATTTCTTAATTCAACATAAACAAACCAAAAATTATGTTCAAAAATTTTATGTTATTGATAATTTTACTGTGTCGTTATGTACTTTTCTTGCTACCAACCAATAGTTTTTGAAAAATATTTCCGATATTGTCCGTTTTCCACATTCTTCTTCAATTTTTAAATATAAATTTTCGCTGTATAATTATTTTTATAAATCCTTTTTATACAAATTCAAAATTTAAATTTAAAATGTATACCTATCGATTTACCCAAATTAAGTAGATTTTATGCAAATTAATAAAATTATCTGTTTATTTTAATGTTTATTTATAAAACAGGAAAATTTACATGGAAAAAAAAAAAAAATAATTTAAAGAACGGATAATGAATATGAAACTTATACATTTCATTTTCGAATTACAATTTCTTGCTTTTGCGATGCGTTTACAAAAAAGGGTGAACCAATTTACAAGTTATATAAAAATTTCACTTATTAATTTCACTTTTTTGTGTTGCTACTTTTAAAAATCCGCAATTCAAGATAAACAAAATATGAAATTCCCTTTCAAACTTTTATCACTCTAATCCTAGTTTGAATGATTTTTTTTATGAAAAAATTGTTTTATGTGTGCACATGTACATTTTAACTTTTTATTTATAATCATAAATACATAAACATGCTTTTTATAATTGGCCTGGACAGTGTTTTGAATGTTGAAAAATGTAGTTTCCACCGCAGTATTTTATGCTGTTGATTTTTTTTGTAGCATTGCAGTAACAGTGGCGTCAGTTGAATTTGACTCACATTTTCATGGTTGAGTAAGATTTGTTAACGTTATTTAAATTGACTTTCAACAAATTTTTATTGTATTGAAATATCCCAGTTATTTTTATTGGTGTTTCTGCGGGCATTTAAGTTCGGTTAAAATGAAAGACTCTATTTTAAAATTTAATGAATTATTCTTTAGCTTTCTGTGTGTTTTATGCAGTTTTTATTATATGGTAATATATGTAAAAGCATCTCATCAAAGAGTTTCAAAAGAAAGTTTTGGATATACTTTAAAATATTTAAATAATAATAAATAAAAAGTCTTCATTAATAAAGAAATTTTTTATTCATCGATTTTCAAAATTATGGCCTGTTTTGACTTTATTTATTACATAAAATAAAAATACATCTGCAGTTTTAGGCTTTATAATCAGCAAAATATTATTTATAAAAAATCAGTAGAAGTAGAAAGCTTTTAGGACAGACTAATATAAGGAAAATATAGCAAATGAAATCATAATAACACAAGTTATCAAAAATGCAGCAATTATTAGATGATAAGAAATATAAACAAACTTCAAATTATGGCAATTTTCTTTATGATTCTAAATCCCAAAAGAAATAAATCTGAAGTACATGAAATTATATTAGTTAATTTATTAAATTATTTTATATATTTATGTCAATACTCTCACTATTACATTTAAGAATATTGAGGATTTAATATGATAAAAAGCATAAAAAAAAACTGAAATAATGTTAATATGCAAATCGGAAAATTTTAAAAAACCAACAATACTTTTATATCCTGTCTTATCTATTAATATATGTACTGTATAATAATATTAAAAACTATAGTATATTAATAATAATGAGCTAATTTATAAATTTTTTTATATATTTAAATAAATGCCCTCACTATTGCATTTAAGAAATATTCAGGATTTAATATGATAAATGCACAGAAAAATAAAATGTTAATATGCAATTCGAAATTTAAAAAACAACAACAATAACAACAGTAATTTTGTGTCCTGTTTTGTCTATTAATATATATATATCTATATTACAATATTAAATAAAGAGCTAATTTATTAAATTATTTTTTTATATATTTGTGCTAATACTCTCACTATTGCATTTAAGAAATATTCAGGATTTAATACAATAAAAAGTACAGAAAAATGAAATATTGTGGATATGCACGGAAATTTAAAAAAACCCCGACAATAATTTTTTTTATCCTGTCTTATCTATTAATATATAAACTATATAATAATATTAAATACTATATTACACTAATAATGAGGAAATTTACTATAGTATTTTTATATATTTATGTCAATGTTCTCACTATTCAAGCAATATTCAGGATTTAATATAATAAAAAGCACAAAAAAATGAAATATTATTAATATGCAATTTGGAAATTTAAAAAAATGCAAATCCTATTTTATCTATTAATATATATGCTATATAATAATATTAAATGATGTAATATACTAATAATGAGCTAATTTATTAAATTATTTTTGTATATTTATGTTAATGTTCTCACTATTGCATTTAAGTAATATTCTGGATTTAATATGATAAAAATAAAATATTGTTAATATGCAAATCAGAAAGTAAAAAGAAGAACAATTTTGTGTCGTATTTTATCTATTAATATATATAGATACTATATAATAATATTAAATACTATATTATACTGAGCTAATTTATTAAATTATTTTAATATATTCATGTTGATGTTCTCACTATTGCATTTAAATAATATTCAGGATTTAATATGATAAAAATAAAATATTGTTAATATGCAAAATCAGAAATTAAAAAAAAAAAAAAAAAAAAGAACAATTTTGTGTCGTATTTTATCTATTAATATATATAGATACTATATATAATATTAAATACTATAACATACTGAGCTAATTTATTAAATTATTTTAATATATTCATGTTGATGTTCTCACTATTGCATTTAAGTAATATTCAGGATTTAATATGATAAAAATAAAATATTGTTAATATGCAAATCAGAAATTTAAAAAAAGAACAATTTTGTGTCGTATTTTATCTATTAATATATATAGATACTATATAATAATATTAAATACTATATTATACTGAGCTAATTTATTAAATTATTTTAATATATTCATGTTGATGTTCTCACTATTGCATTTAAGTAATATTCAGGATTTAATATGATAAAAATAAAATATTGTTAATATGCAAATCAGAAATTAAAAAAAAAAGAACAATTTTGTGTCGTATTTTATCTATTAATATATATAGATACTATATAATAATATTAAATACTATAACATACTGAGCTAATTTATTAAATTATTTTAATATATTCATGTTGATGTTCTCACTATTGCATTTAAGTAATATTCAGGATTTAATATGATAAAAATAAAATATTGTTAATATGCAAATCAGAAATTTAAAAAAAAAAGAACAATTTTGTGTCGTATTTTATCTATTAATATATATAGATACTATATAATAATATTAAATACTATAATATACTGAGCTAATTTATTAAATTATTTTAATATATTCATGTTAATGTTCTCAAGATTTATAATATTCCGTTTAATATGATAAAAATAAAATATTGTTAATATGCAAATCAGTAAAAAAACAACATCAATAATTTGGTATCTGTTTTATTTATTATTATATGGGCTATATAATAATAGTGTTTTCAGACAAACTTTTGGAATGATTTTTCAGTTTTTTGCCTTATAAATTTATATTCTAATAAAAAAAATACATATTTTAAATATTTTTAAAAAAGATTTAATATGCAGTTTAATAAATCCTGATTATAAATATTATCAAGAATTTTATTTGTGTTTAGTCATATGTCTGATATCACATTTTGAATGGCTTGGATAATTTAGATAATGGCTTAGATTTTTAAATAACAAATGATAACCTTATTATTTACAAATTAATAGTTTATAATTCAAACGAATTAGTGTGATGAACAAATCATATTAAATTAATAAATATTTTTTTAAATTACTTAAACATAGAAATTAACACGAAACATTTTAGAACCTAATATTTTTGTCGTGGTTTGAATCCTGTTTATGAGAATAAAATACTGATATTTTATTGAACAAATCTGTTACTACTATTGATATTTTGCTCCAGTTTTCTAATGAAATATTATTGCATTCACTATTACATTTTTTTACTTGTCTCAAATTGTAGTTATTTCCACACAAACAGATTTAAATGTTTGCTTTAAAATTTCGTTTCTTTATCTTATATATTTGTCAGACTAAGTGTTTATTACGATGAATTTTCATCTAATTTTTAAAACAATTATTAATGGATTAACAGAAGTTTACATGATATTTTAATAATTTATTTTTTACATTTTCTTTTACAGAAATTAAATATTAAATTTTTATAATCACTTTTGATTTATAAAAAGTTTGACATATATATATTGTCAGTTGTTTATCTATAACATGCAATGAAGATATTTAAATTATTTATTATTCAAAATTTCCTTTAAAATATATTATGAATGTTGTTGCATTAATTATGTGAATTATACGCAGCAAGAATAAATTTATAAATATAATGTTATTTGTCAAAATAATAAACAAACTTTTATGATTACAAAGCTCAAAAATGTTAACCATGTATTATTTTATTAAGTTTCATTTTTTTAACTGTGTTAAATTATTACATGAAGTTTAATATAGGTAATGTAGTTACTTCTGAAACAGATAAATTTTTGAAATAAATATTATTTTCATATTTTGAGAATTAAATTATTTGAATTTATGATTAAATCGAAGTTTGTTTAAAATTTGATTGAAATAAATTTGTTTTTTTTTTCTTTTTCTTTGGAGTAACAAGAATGCAGTTAACCATTTTTAAAATAAAATTAAAAATTTTATAATGTATAATGTTTAATTCGAACGAATTAGTTCTTTATATACTTATTTGAACGAAATATTTTTACTATTAGTTCTTTTTATAATATTCTATTATTATACACTATTCGAATAAATAGCAAGAATATATGAAATTTTTATTCTTAATAATTCTTGTTAATTATACACATTAAAATATTTTATTTTGGACTGTATGTCCCTGATTTCCAAGCAATAATAAATAGTAAAGGATATTTTATCGAAAATTGAAGTATTGAAAAGATAATAAATTATTTAAAAATTTATTTTATATCACACATTATGATTTTCATAACTTATAAATTATTTCTCGATTTATATAATGAGATTAGAGTAAAATAAATAAATCTTCTAACAATATTTTTTATAAACATTTTTTTTGTAATTTAAAATATGAATATTTCTACAGTTTTTATAGGAATTAATAAATCAATAACAAACAGTAACCAAATTAAAAATAACTTTTATTTTGTCAATTGGCAATTATTAAAAACAGATTTTCAAATAAATTTTACATCCATTAATTTATCTGAAAGTCATCTAAGTTTGCTTAATAGTAAAGTTATATAACACTTATTTGAATTAACTTATGCTCGAATGTAATATACATTTTAATATCAATTGGAAACAAAAAATTTAAATTTACATTAATATTTTGTTTAGATAAATAAAAAGTTTCAAATAAATTCATTTTTGTTAAAAGAATTTTTAATGATGGTACTTTATTTCCGGTGCACTTAATAATTTTCTAAATTATAATCGAACGGTGGTTGTAATTAAATTAGTAAATTTCTAATAATAAGTAATAAATTAATACATTTAATAAATTTTTATTAATTTCTTTTTTTAAGATGATTTCATTAAAGTTTCTCTTTTAAAAAATAATATTCTTTATAGGTTAATATTTTATTGAACTTTTTTTTTTTCAAACACCCTGCCTTTCTTTGAAACATTTGGCTTCAGTAATTTAAAAAAAAAAAAATGTTCATAATCTCTAGATTCTTTTTATTTAACATTAGCTTAAAAAATCCTTTTTTTTTTTTTTTGTGAAGCTTTGTACCTTAATTACTGGACTCATTTGGCTTTTCCTATTGAAGCTTATGTGTAAAAAACAAAGAAAAATTTCAGAAAATCAGTCTTTATCAAGGGTCCACAGACCCCTTACAGGGTGGTCTTGTTTTTAGGGATCAATGAGATCAGATGAGAAAAAAAATGTATTATATTTAGTTTCTATAATATCTAATTAAATTTAGCATTTCCTTTATTCCAAAAATATATACATTAAAATATATTATGGTTTATTTGTATTTGTAGAAATATGATTGCTTTCTATCGCTTGCTTTCTATCTTCTTCTGTTGGTAGTATTTGATTATTAGTCTTTCTATCGCTTGCTTTCTATCTTCTTCATTGGTAGTATTTGTTATTATTAGTAGAAATAAGATTGCTTTCTATCACTTGCTTTCTATCTTCTTCTATTGGTAGTATTTGTTATTATTAGTAGAAATAAGATTGCTTTCTATCGCTTGCTTTCTACTTCTTTTCTAAATTCATTCAAAAGTAGAAATAAGATATCACCTAACAAATTCATCCAAAAGAGCATATTCGATATATTTAAAATTGTTTAAAATTATCCTGCACTTCATAAAGAATTATGTTATTCTTTTAACGAACACAGGGATAAAGCAATAAAGCATATGTATTATAACTACATCATATGTTTTATAATTTGTTTTTTTTTTTTATATATTTTAGAATATTATATTTGTTTTAAACATTTAATTAACATAATTAAATTGTTTTAAATTAATTTTGTTTTTTAAAATTACTGTCTAGAGAAGAAAGTCCTCCACTTTCACCTAACTGGCAAAAAACTCCACGAAACAAAAGAAAAAAAGTTAAGAAAGTCTGGTCTACATGATTAAATTGCAAAATTTAAATGGTTTTCATTTTAAATTGTAATTGGATTAAATTTAATTTATAATTCATTTATTATCATAACCCATTTACGTATTGGAAATCATTTTGAAGAAAAAATTTTTATATTCGTTGTAACAAACCATATATCTAATTATTGTATTCTCATATTGTGATTTGTAGGTTTACTAAGTATGTAATGTAATATATCTTAAATAAGTGCATTTTATCAGTACAATGCACTTGATTTGTGTTCATTTTGGTAGCAGATTCAGTTTTATCTAGGGTGGAGCAAGGAGAAGACTATTATAATGTACTGGAAGAATTTTGAAGTAATTACCTCGTATTTTAAAAACAAATATTAATGTTATTTCGAATATGATTTAACTGGAATAAATTTATTAAATAATTGGATTAGCTATAAAAAATGAATTTTATATTATATTTAGTTTATCATTACATTATCACCCTCTAAGAGATTTTTTCAAATCAATGATTTTTTGGTAATGTTTTATTCGATATTTAACATCAGCTTCCAATTGCCAATACATGAAATAAAACATTTCAAAATGATTAGTTTATATATATACATATTATGCATTTATTACATATTTTTATTAATATTAAATACATTTTTTAGTTCACTAAAAATGCATTTAATATTAATTCATCAATAAATATTGCCAGAAAATCAGATTACTTTATATAAATTCGTAACAAAAAAGGAGCATTTATCATTAAAACTAACAGCAATAAAATAAATCATTTCACAATAATCTAATCCGAGTTGAGTATTTTAAATGACATAGACAGAGATATTTTGTGTGATTGTAAATTAAATAATTGAATTTTCTACTTAATTCATTTAAAGCAGCTTAATTTTCGTATAAATATATTAACAGTAATAAATCTAATCAAAATAATAGTTATAAATTAATAATTAGAAACTTTTAATAGAAGCATTTTATTTTTATAAATACATTCTAAAAAAGAAAGTGAATATTCGAGCAAAATATGTTTCTTAATTATATTATTTTTTTTGATATTATGTTATGCAAAATACTTATTCATTCAGTTATTGCATCACTTTATTGCTGTTAGTTATATTTACAAAAGAATTGTCATTTAGTATAGAAAAGATCAGTTGTCTCATATTTTCAGGTATGTTTTAGTGAAAATAAAAGAACAATTAATAAATTTTCAATATAAAACTCTTTCAAAATAATTCTTTTAAATACTAATACCTTATTAACAAATACTTAATACTTATTATTAATACTAATACTTAATAATTATTATTAATAACTTATCAACATAAACTAATACTTAATATCTGAACTTATTATTAATATTAAAAATAATGATTTATTATTAATATTAAATAATCAAATATTTATCTTATTATTAATTTTAAATAAAAATTCAAAAATCTCCCATAGCAGTAATAGTTAATTTTATTAAATTGCGTCCTATTTATGATATACATATAATTAGAAATATTAAGCTTTTTAGTAAATAATATCTTTTTATCTTTGATAAAACATATTTAATAAAAAATTTTTGCAACGAATTATAATAAAACCATAAAATTCACTAAATTTAGATATTCCATATATTATGTTATTATCCTAACTCATTATTTGTCGAGAATTATATGAAAATCAAAAGGTATAACTAAAAGTATTTAGCTTTTATAAATAAATGTAATAATTTTGTTGCAGTATTGTAATAAAATTTATATATCTTATACAGCATTACAAATAAAAAACTTTTTAAAAAAATTTCAATTTTAAAACAATGAATCTATAAAATTAATTAAATTTTAATGCATCTTACATTGTATTATTATCTCTAATACATTACTTGTCACACGTTACATTACTTGTAAAAATTGCATTATTTCTAACACATTAGGCATTATACATTACCTGTAACACAATGCATGTGAAAAATTGCATTATCTCTAATACATTGCATGTGAAAAATTGCATTATTTCTAACACATTATGTATTATTATCTCTAACACAGTATGTATTATTATCTTTACATACGTGAAATTGAATCACATTATGCATTATCTCTAACACGTGAAAAATTGCATCTCTATCACATTATGCATTATCTCTATATGTTTTACACTACTTGTGAAAAATTGCATTACCTCTAATACATTACATATGTGAAAAATTGCATCTCTACCCCATTATAATTGCATTATCTCTAATACATTACATTACTTGTGAAAATTGATTGCATTATTTCTAACCCATTAAGCATTATACATTATTTTTATCACATTACGCATTATGCATTAACTCTAACACATTACATTATTTGTATCTCTAAAATTGCATTATCTCTAATTATTTGTGAAAAATTGCATCATATAAATAATCAAATGTTCATTAACAGGGAAATTTATAATATGTATATATGCAAATCTAGTATAAAGCATATTTTGCCTTTTGCAAATATGCTTTATAGGTTTTGAAATATATATATTAATTATATAAAGTCTCAAAAATATATGCAATATCTGAATCGTCATCGTATTTGTTCATTTATTTAATACATAAAGACGACGAAATATTTCCAGCTGTTTTCTTAGAAGAGACTTCGTTGACCACACACATCACGAAAACAGAATTTCCAGAAATCGAGATTGGCTGTTATTAGAGATAAAAAAGAATCCACTGCATTCCATTTTCTGCAAAAAAAAAAAAAAAAAAAAAAAAAAATAGAACCAGTGCAACTACATTTGTAATTTTGTTGTTTTTTATCACTCTTCTTTTTCAAAGATACTTACAAGCTCCATGATTGTTCATTAATGTTGGAAAACGGGAGAGAACGTTCCTGTGGGATTCCGTTTACAGTTTTAGCGAATGATGAATGGACTCAAAACTGTCAGATTGCAGGCACAGATTGCAGGAACTCTGAGTTCCAGGAGCGGTAGTTTAACTCATAAATTGAGCGTACCAAACCCGATACCAAATATATTGCTCCCACTTTTTTTTTCATTGTTTTATTTTTTATTATTATTCTAAAGTATAAAATATTTTCACTTTTTAAGCTATATCTGTAATGCATTGCTCAGGAAAAACCATCTATTTTCAGACAGCCATTACTTAAAATGTTTTTTTTTTTTCGTCGCCGGTTATATGAAAATAAATGCTAACTGGTTCAGTGTTAGGTAAAAGGGTTGTTTTGTTTCGTTTTAAATTAAATTGATGCATCGAAATTTTTACAAAAATTATTTTTGTAGATGTACTGTTAAAAGTTAGGGGCCTGACGGCCGAGTGTCTAGCGCTTTGGTGCTTGGTGCCACAGATTTCGGGTTTCAGTCCCGGTGGTGTCATAGATGTTTGTAGTGGTTCGGAATCCACTTTAAGCCGTAGATCCATTTATAATATGGCTGTAGAGCTTTGAGCGTAGGGATGACAATCCTACCCCCGCAAAAAAAACATCTCTCGTCTCGAAATCTGCCATTAGGCAGACTGCCTTAGCCCACCATGGGGCTGTTGCGCCACTGATTAGTGTTTATTTGTAATGTTTATAAAAAGCAACATGTATTGCGTTTAATATTTCTCTTGATGATTTTGGTTTAGTGATAAAGTGGGCAGGTAGCATGCAGAAAGACTTAAGTACCGAATCCGCTGACAACATCAGTTTTAGTCATTGTTTTCAAACAGTAGAGAACTGGATTTCAATTATAACAACTTGTTGAAAATGTCTCTCATCAATAGTGTTGCTTCTTATCCCACTTGGTTGATAGTAACATCTAGACCAAGTCCATGAACCCGTGTTAAGGCTCCTTCCCACCGAAGCGAGAGACGTGAAGATTCAAGCGGCAAGCGAGAAAATTTTTTTTTTCTACCCCTTCACAGCAAAACGTCAGAAATAGCATTGCGCCTAGTGAAGTTCCGCTTCGAGTTGAAAGTTGGTCAACTCGAAGCGGTGCATTTCAAGCCGGTTTCAGGCGAATGTGGTGAGGCTAGTGATTGGCCAAATCTTGTCGCTTAAATCTTCTCGCCTCGGTGGGCGAGAGCCTTTAACCGACAAGTCATGATAAATGGTAAAAATGCAGCTTCTTTTGTCCTTGAGCTTGAGGCACAAAGACATGGGGCACATAAAGGGAGAAGTCTGACTTTGCCCCACTTTGTATACCCGTGGGAACTGGGTACCCATTTTAGTCGCCTTACGACATGCATGGGCTACAGTGAGGCTATTCTAAACCGGACCCACACGGGAATCACATCAATAGTAAAGTTGCTTGGTGGGAACTCTCCGGATTTTGTAGTATATGGCACGTAAATGCGTGCAGTAACTCACAAAAGTCTTCTTGGAAGACAATACCCTCCCGTTGATGGGCTATTTAGCATACTTAAGTGGAACATGAGGCCCACCGATGTTAAATAAAAATCATCATTAGGTAAATTCCACTAAATACAAATAATTAAACAATAGTGTTGTACATTATATTTTAATTTTCGCAGTTTATTTCTAATTTAATCAAAGTAAAATACAAATTTTACTGACGATTTTATGAAAAATAATTCCTTTTTAATTTTTCCGTGTCATATATAGATACGTTTTATGTATTATTTCTTGCAACATGATCATTAAGCCCCAAAAATATTGTATTATTCGAATTCAGGTTATGGGAAAAAAATAGTACTAATAAAAACAAATACAAATTTAAAGAAAGCCAATTTTTACAAGAAGTTTAAAATGCGCACATTATTTTCAGTTTGTAATTAAGAAAGATCCTTAAACTATATTTGTACCACAAAATATATACATGCTAATTACATAATGTTTTTCATGAAATCAAGTAAATAATCTTTAAACGACAGCCCATTGGTTGAAATATAGATATTTGAGCTTTCTTTAGTAAAATCTTGAGTTTTATGCTTTTGTTTTTGGAAAAAGATTATTTCGATATTTATTTTTTGTAGATCGATAGTTTTGTTTATAATTTATGAATCGTTGTTAGTTTCATTGTCTGGATCTAAGCATTTTACAGTTTTTTATATTGTGTGATTCTTTTATGGGAAGAATATTCATGCAGAAAATATGATTAAAATTGTTTAATTGTTTGTTTTTCATACTTAAATACTAAAATAAAATGCTTAAAATAATTATCTAAATCTACGAATCTATGATCTATGCTCTATGATTCTCATCTTTGCTCTGTGCTCTGTGATTCTGATCTATGCTTTATACTCTATGATTCTGCTCTATGCTTCAAGATTTATGCTCTATGATTCTGATCTATGCTTCAAGCTTTATGCTCTATGATTCTGATATATGCTTTATGCTCTATGATTGATCTATGCTTTATGCTCTATGATTCTGATCTATGCTTCAACTTTATGCTCTATGATTCTGATCTGTACTTCAAGCTTTATGCTCTATGGTTCTGATCTGTACTTCAAGCTTTATGCTCTATGGTTCTGATCTATGCTTTATGCTCTATGATTCTGACCTAGGCTTTATGCTTTATAATTCTGATCTATGCTTTATGCTCTATGATTCTGATCTATGCTTTATGCTCTATGATTCTGATCTATGCTTCAAGATTTATGCTCTATGATTCTGATCTATGCTTCAAACTCTATGCTGTATGATACTGAGCTATGCTTTATATTATATGATTCTGATCAGTAATCTATGATTTTGATCTATGATATATGTTCTATTATTCTGATTAATACTCTTTTGAATTAATTTGATTTATCGCAGATAGCATTTCCACCAAATTGGCCTCATCGGTTTTTCTTCCAAAAGAAAATTTTGAATGTGTTTGACACTAACAATATTAAAAATTATCTCTCCGATATATTACAAAAAGTTTACTATTATTTTCGGTTGAATCTATTATATTTGCAATTCAAAATGACATCCAGCAAAAATTGATGGTCAGAATCAGTTTAAAATGTAAATCTAATCGATCCAGCTGAAGAATTGTATAACACAAAAACTGAAGAAATTGTTTTGTTTAAAAACATCTCATTGCATCCTTTTTGTTGGGGAAATTTCTCTCAAAAATTAATTGTTGTATCGTCGTGTTATTGGGGGGAGGGATTGACAAATCAAAAGACCGTAGAATATCATGTAGAGGATGTCCAGAACTTTCATCCTTTTTGTATAGTTTTCATATAAGTCCAGTTCACTGTTAATATTATTCGTAAATTATTTACAACTTTTATTTCATAGGATATTGTGTAATAAATTTAAATTACTAGTTGATCTTTAATTTTTCCCATGTAAAATATTTCTTGTTGTAGTGCAGAATTTTTTTCTGTCCTTTTGATTGTTCCTTTTATGATATAATACAAAATATTCATACAAATTATCGTATTAGAAATTAAATTTTTTTCATGTATGTAAGATATATTCAATTGTTTGTATCAATTTTATTTTACAAAATAATTTTTAAATATGCAAAGCTTAAAATAGTTTAAAAATATGCAAATTATAAATATGCTAATCTTTCACAGTTTTATTAAATAAAGTTCCATTTTTAAACTTTAACTGATTACAACATCTGTTATTTTTCAAGTGAAAAGTATCTTTTTTACAATAAAGACTGTTTGTGATGACTCAGTAAAAAATTTCAACGAAATATTCGATTAATTATTAATTTATTATTAATTATTTTTTAAATTTTCAAAATTCGAACGAAATAATGCAACATCGATTTGGTGTTCATATAAAAGAAGTTCTTTCCAGAAAAGAATTGTGAATTAAAAACTGCAATTATTTTTCATCTGATTTAAGAAATTTAATGTTTTTAATAAATTATTCTGAGCATTTTAACTAAATATACTCGAATATTAAATATACTAAATATACTCGAATAACTAAATATACTCGAATACTAAATATACTAAATTTACTCGAATAACTAAATATACTCGACAATTAAATACCTTTAGTCCTCTAATATATTCATTTATTACTATAAACATAGTAAAAGTGCCCATTTATTATAGAAGCTAGTAAGTATTATTTACATATGCAACTTGAAACTTTTTCGCAATTGCAAAAAAACGAAGATTTTTGAGCCAGGTACGAAGCATAATTTAAGTTATAGTATTAATTTAATAATTTAAGTTTCATATTGTTTTTAAGAAATTACTGTAAAGTGAAACAATAATCTTATTTAAAATTATTGTTTATCAAAATGTTTCAACAATACACATACAATGGTTTAAATGTGATTATTGTAAAAGTGAAACAATAGTCATATTTAAACCATTGTATGTATATTTTTGAAACATTTTTTTAGAATAATTTATCTAAACAAATTTATTTAAGAAAAGCCTAAATGCTGCTTTGCTCCAATAGAGTCCTTTATTTCTGTAAGCATAAAAAAATGCCCATTTTACATAAAAGCTAGTGAGTATATTTGTATATGCAACTTGAAACCTTTCACAACTGTAAAAAATGAACATTTTGAGGCAGGTACGAAACGTGATAATTTAAGTTATAATATTCATTTAATAATTTAAGTAATATATTTTTTTGAGGAAATTATTGTAAAATGAAACAATAATTTTATTTTAAATTGTTTATCAAAATGTTTCAACAATACACATAACAAAGATTTAAATATGAATATTGTTGAAATTATTGTAAAGTTAAACAATAATCATATTTAAACAGCATCAATATGTGTATTGTTGAAGACACATACAATTGTTTAAATACGATTATTGTTAAAATTATTGTAAAGTTAAACAATAATTACATTTAAACAGTATCAGTATCTGTATTGTTGAAACATTATGAATAATTTAGCTAAACAAATTATGAAAAGCCTAAATGTGTCTTTACGCCAACAGACTCTTTTATTTCTATAAGCATAAAAAAAAAAGCGCTCCTTTAATATAAAAGATAGTGAATATAGTTATTTTGCACATGCAACTGGAAACTTTCACAACAATAAAAGAATGAAGATTTTTAAGCCAGGTACGAAATATAACAATTTAAGTTGTAATATTAGTGTAATAATTTAAGTAACATATTGTTTTCAAGAAATTATTCTAAAGTGAAACAATAATCAGATTTAAACCATTTTATGTGTATTGTTGAAGCATTTTGAATAATTTAGTTAAACAAATTCATTGATGAAAAGCCTAAATGTTGATTTACACTAAAAATATTCTTTATTTCTATAAGTATGAAAAGTACCCATTTAATATAAAAGCTAGTGAACATATTTGCATATGTAATTTGAAATCTTTCACAACTATAAAAAAAAGATTTTTGAGCCAGGTACGAAATATAATAATTTAATTTGTAATATTAGTGTAATAATTTAAGTAACATATTTCTTTCAGGAAATTATTGTAAAAAAGTGAAACAATAATTTTTATTTAAAATTATTCTTTATGAAAATGCTTCAACAATACACATACAATGGTTTAAATATGATTATTTTTGAAATTATTGTAAAATGAAATTACATTCATATTTAAACCATTTTATGTGTATTGTTGAAACATTTTGAATAATTTAGCTAAACAACTTATGAGATGAAAAACCTTTACTTTTCTAATAGACTCATTTATTTAAAAAAAAATCATTAAAATAAACAAAAATTGCCCATTAAATATAAAGCCGATTGAACAATTTTTGCATATGCAGCTTAAAAACTTTCACAATTATCAAAAGAATGACAATTTTTGTGCCAAGTACGAAACATAATAATCTCGCTGAAAAATTTTTTTCCCAAAAACAAACAAAAATTTTTCCCGTTAAACAAATGACTCCTTTGTGCGACTTCAACGTTAAAATATTTCGCCGTTTTTTGTTTTTAAGTCGTTTCTCAAATGAAAAGGCGTAAAGGTTCTTGGTGTACCTGTACCGGACAGGTACACTGAAAAACAAGTCGACCATTTCATGAACTCATTAAGTGGTCCGAAAACTCCGGTTTCCAGACCTATGCATTCCGGACTCCTATTACAGTGAACGGCGTGCCTTACGGTGGTTGTCATGGAGACACGGTTAATTCATGGACTAGGGGACTACAGGACACTTTAACTCCCGGTTCTAGATCACCTGATTTGGTTTTTCGGGGAACTTTGATTAGTCTGACCGCATTCAGTTGCTGCAATTGTATTTTTCGTAAACCGATTCTCGGCAGTGTGGGAAAGTAATTAAGTCGCATAGAAATAGAATAAATTTCATTTTGAGGTTCATTGATAGTACATACGAGTAAGTATTTGATTTAAATGGCGATAAACTGCGACTTCTAAGTATTTGGTTATTTATTTATATGTAATGGTTTGATATCAATTATACAATCGATCGATATTTTAATTTTTAATACCTATTGATTTAGTTTTGCGGCATGTCTGAAAGTATTCAATTGTATTTTTCGTAAACCGATTCTTAGCAATGTGGAAAGTAAATTAAATCGCATATAAATAGGGTACATTTCATTTCATTTAATTGATAGTGCATATGAGTGTGGTATTTGATTTAAATGGCGATAAACTGCGACTTCAAAGTATTTGGTTAGTTATTTATAATGTTTTGATATTGGCTATACAGTCGATTGATAGCTAAATTTTTAATATTTATTGATTTAGTTTTGCTGTATAATATCTATTAGTCTGACTGCATTCAGTTGCTGCAATTGTATTTTCATAAACTGATTTTCAGCAATGTGGGAAAGTAAATTAAGCCGCATATAAATAGGGTAAATTTCATTTTGGGGTTTATTGATAGTACATACGAGTGAAGTATTTGATTTAAATGGAGATAAAATTTGACTTCTATGTACTTGGTTAGTTATTTATATATAATATTTTGATATTAATTATACAGTCGATCAATATTTTAATTTTTAATATATATATTGATTTGTTTTGCCATATTTTTATCAGCCCGAAAAGCATTCAGTTGCTGCAATTTTATTTTCGTAAACCGATTTTCAGCAATGTGGGAAAGTAAATTAAGTCGCATGCAAATTGGGTAAATTTCATTTTGGAATTTGCTAATAGTAAATTATGAGCGAGGTGTTTGATTTAAATGACGATAAACTGCGACTTCTAAGTACTTGGTTAATTGTTTATATGTAATATTTTGTCGATCGATACAAAAAATATTACATATAAACAATTAACCAAAAACTTAAACAACAAAAAAACAAAATTACTTGGTTAAATATTTATATGTAATGTTTTGATATTAATTATAAGGTCAATCGTTATTTTAATTTTTAATACCTATTGATTCAGTTTTTACTATATTTTTATTAGTCTGACCGCAATCAGTTGCTGCAATGGTATTTTTTGCAAACCGAATCTCAGCAATGTGGGAAAGTAAATTGAGTCGCATATAGGGTAAATTTCATTTTGGGGATTATTAATAGTACATATGAATGAAGTATTTGATTTAAATGGCAATAAATTGCGACTTCTAAGTACTTGGTTATTTATTTATATATAATGTATAGATATTAATTATATAGTCGATCGATATTTTTAATTTTTAATATCTATTGATTTAGTTTTTGCGGTAATTTTTACTAGTCTGACCGCATTTAGTTGCTGCAATTGTATTTTCGTAAACTTATTGTTAGCAATGTAAAAAAATTGAGTTGAATTTATAAAAGAGTAGATTTGAGATTTAATAAGAGCTACAAAAATGAATGAAATATTTGGTAATAAAAATTGAGATTTTTAAATGTTTGGTTAGTTATTTATACATGGTGTTTTGATGTAAATTATGTCGTCGATCTGTATTATAATTTTTAATATTCCTAAATTGTATTTACCAAAGAACTTTAGTCAGGCAGCATTTAATTGCTGCAATTGTTATTTTCGCAAACTCTTATTCAGCAATGTGAGAAAGTGAAATAAGATGAATATAAAAGGTAGATTTCCTTTTGGGGTTTATTTATAGTTATATATCGGTGAAGGGGAGCAAGATATTTGATTTAGAGAGTGATAAAAACTGAGATTTTTTAGATGCTTTTTAGTTATTTCAAAATCGTGTTTTGATATTAATTATTGAGTAGATCTAGTTTATAATTTTAAAGTCAATTTCTTTTTTACTTTATGATTATTTTAATGTTCTCAAGAAGGAATTTTGTGCAGTAAAAGAGAGAATGTTATTTTTTTTTTCTATGATTACATTTCATTTATTTTATGCCGATAGTTACTTAGAGAGCCAAGAAAAAAATACAACAAAAAAATTATAAATATTTATGACGATGATAACTTCCATTTATCACTTACTTTTTAAAAGTGGCTAAATCTAAATGGCATGATGTTATTAATTGAAAGATTTTATGTAAATTTATTAATGAAAATATAAAGGTAATCATTGGATTAATGATATGATTGAGTCACGTGTCATTTCGCTTTTTTAATAACAACATTCGTAATATACAACAGCAATTTGCAATAGACTTTATAAATATATACTAATCCAACATTTAGCATACTAATCCAACATTTTGCATACTAATACAACATTTCGCAATACACTTCAGTGGTAGATTCTGATTCGTTTTTTGCTGAACATCAGTGGACCTCGTGTTCCACGGTCAGTGACGAACAACTCACCGACGAACGATGAATGGAAGCACTTTTCTTCCACTTCTATTTCATTTATAATAAAATGACTGTATGAAAATAATTGAATATAAAATTATCTTTATATGCCTTACTTATAAAACTTTTTCGAACTTGTAAATAGCTTCTATTGTGAGAGTAGTTCTTTAGCGATCAGTTTAACTCTATAAGAAGAGCCTTTATTGCGTTGTTTTACAACGTTTTTTACCAAAGCTTCATAAAATGTTCTACTTTAAGATTGTGGGAAGAAAAAAGATGTTATTTCTGAAAAGATTTCTAAATAAATTTGGACTATTTTCGTATCACATGCGAAGTATAGGAAGCATATCGCTATTATTGTAATAGATACTTTCGAACTTAATAATACACCAAAATTTTAAGTTTATTAGTTAAAAACGCTACAATATCATGTTTTTACACGTGGATTGAAAAGCTATCAGGCATGTTAGTATATACTATAACTTATAAATTTTTCAATTATGCTGTCAGCATTTTATCCCTGACTAAATTTATTACAGTATTTTAATTTTAAAAAAAACTCTCTATTTGAATCATATAAAAATTTATAATTTAAATGTATTTATAGAATTTTTAAAAATTGTCCTTGAATCATGATGTTGTATTGTGTTTTCATGCTTTTAGATCTCCAAGCATTTTTCTTCCTATACTAAGCATCTAATTTGAGATTTATTTTAAACTGACTGGCACAATAGAATTGCTCTTGTTTAGACATTATCCAGATTATATTAAAGGAGAGTGGTTATCATAGGTTATTAAAATTTGACATCGTAGAAGGCCAGCCCATCGGAAGCCTGGATGGACATGCAATCACGCTTCCAGTTGGTTTGACTTTCTGTTTCGAAACGAGATTTTATGTAGCAGGTATATATTAAGTGGAAAGACACTTTAAGAGTTGACCATCCATAATATATCCGCATAACATCCACTGTTAATAACTCATACATACATCCTCCTACTACATAATATCCATTCCATTATCTCACATTTGCATTTATATGAGAGAAAACTCTCAAAGCAGCCCAGCTGTTAATACGAGATTATCTGTCACGATACAATATATATCCAATATATCGTGATAAAATGCAATATACGATACAACGGTATCAAGTATACACTTTTTTCAAAGGAATGCCTATAGCATATGTAGCCACCAACGGAAATCTAATCTTAATGTAGTAAACGTTCATTTCCACTGAGCAATAAAGGATGCTAATGTTTGAGTATGAATCGACTCATATATGTTTTAAAACAAAATGTGGTATCTATTGATAGTAATAAAAAATGCAATGTATAGCCAAGGTCCCAATGGTCAAGGTTAAAGGCTCAGTGGTTATGTGATTACAAAATCTGCATTAGGATTCGAAGTTGAATTTACTAGCGAGGCTCGTTTCAGAGATGAAGAAACTCAATGGAGATTGCCACATTGCTATAAGTGTCTGGTATTGACAGCCATGTTGCATGTGGAAGTTCCAGGTTTCCTCCCATACCATAAACAAATATGGCATATTTATTCCTGAAAGTTCTCCTGAAGACAATGATCTGTTCATCGCCCGTCTGCGGGTTGTTCGTGCCATTCTCATGTGGAACATAAAACCATCGACCATTGCTATAAGAGTCTAGTAATGACAATCAGGCTGCATGGATAAGTTTTCCAGATTTTCTTCCATACCATAAACAAATATGGTATATTTATTCCTGTATGTCCTTCTGGAAAGCAATGTCATGTCTTCATCGCCCTCCGGAGGGTTGTTCGTGGCATACTTATGTGGAGCACAAAGGCCATCGAAGCATTACAAAAATGTATTACCAAATACGATGTTAATGGAGTTAACGATTTTTATTTTGAAAATTAATATCAACAATATTAAAATCATCTGCTATGTATACCAATATTTACATCGATTTCATTTGTTAGAAGTGTTTTTTCTGAAAATATTTTCTTTTTAAATTTGTACTTATGATATTATTCATCACAAAGAAAAGGATCAAATGGATTGGATCAATAGGATCAAATAATTGGATGAATTATAAAATTTTATTTATAACTATAAACAGGAAATAATTTTCTTAGATATAAATTTGAATTGATTAAAAACATATTATAAATCTAAGATATAATATGCAATATATTTTTTATACCTAAATACAACTTTTTGCTATGCCAGGAAAAATGCCGTTTTTATTACGTGTTTATTAAATCAGAATTTCTCCGCTTGAATGTCAGATTATTATTTTTTTTAATATTTTCTTTGCTACAACCGAAAAGTTACTAGAAAACTAAAACTTCCTTTAAGTTTTCCTAAAAGATTTTTTCGCGATTATTAATTATGTTAACGTGTCACATCTTTATCTTATTACCTGCGTTCCCTTCCGATACAACTTCCTTCTGCCAATTAGTTTGTACTTAGCAACTCTTTAATTATGTTTATAAGAAAAAAAATCCAGCTTTTCTGCTACCAAACGCAGTTTCAGAAAAGCTACCCTCCCAATATGATTCAAGATGAGAATGAAAATTCCATTTAGGCCTTTTATCGTCACTACTAAAAGTGACGAACACTACTTAATGAAGTAATTAAATAATATTATAACGTCTATTCTATATTTTTGAGTAGCTATTTTTCAATAGTTTTTGTCTATGGCTCATAGAAATTAAATTATTTTTCATTTAAAATGCTGTTTTTAAAATTTTTCATTTTATCTTCGATAAAAACCGATTGTATTCAATGTGCTTACTTCAATGTTGTGCTAAAACAGAGACAATATGTTTTAATAAAGAAGAATTTTTAGATTTTTAATTATATATGTATGTGTGCGTAGGTTCCAGTAAAACTATAAAAACACTAACGCTTATATCAGATGTTACTTTAATTATGTCGTTTCGGAAATTCGCAGCTAAAATTATTACACTTTTCATTAATTAGTTTTAATGAATTAAAACCTTATTTTTGATTGCCATCAGATGGTGCAGCTTTAAATACTGACCTAAAATCTAACTCTATTATGCTAATTCATACTATTTAGCGCCTATATTCTTCATTAGTGCAGCAGACTCACGGTGACCTAAGGCCGTCTGCTTACTGACTGATTTCCGAGACAGGAGATGTTTTTCTTATTACGGAGTAGGGTTGCCAGCCCAACGCTCAACAGTCATATTAGACTGGAACCTATGGTTTAAAGGGGATTCTAAAAAACACTACAAACATTCCTGGCACCGCCGGGATTCGAACCCGAAGTCTGTGGCACCAAGCGATAAAACACTAGTCACTCGGCCGTCAGACCCTTAATTACCTGTTTCGGCCTTCAGGCCCCTAATTACCTAATTAACTCGGCCATCAGGTCACTCCCTATATTACCTATTTAAAATCTCAAACCTTTAAATCTGCACAGATATATTTTCCTAATAAAATTTATTAAACTAAATATGTCTATAAACGGGAAAAGCTGAGTTATTACTAGTGACTATATACAGAAATATTCATTTAAAGATATTGCAAAAAGTCTACAAGAATATATATTTATATAGCTGAATCCAAAAAAGTAACAAAATCATTTCAAGTTTATGTATTTGGCGTAATATTCGTTATTAATGATATTGTGGTAATCTTGTTTGGCTTATTGGTCTGTTTACTTTTGTAATTATTTTTACCAATTTTTATTCTTTATTTAATTAGCAACATGACTGATTGTTCTGAAATGGTTAGTTATATATTTAAACCTCTAGAAACTGGTCAACATTTTAAAAAGTTTGAATAAAGTTATCTATTATAGTAGTTTTTATTATATCTTTAATAGTTTGAGTAAATGTTAATTAAGTTATTTAACTCCAAAAATACATCAATTTTGTAGCGACTAACATCATAGCAGAAGTCGTTACAATAGGACAACTAGCCATGCGCGTACTAGAAGAGCTATGGAAGAATACAAGGTGTAATTTATTTCCTACTAAATTACATCATGTATTTAGTTACACCCAATATTGGGCCCAAACAATTGCAATATATTGAAAAACATGTATTAAAATAAATCAATTAATTACAATACCTTCACGTGGGGACAGACATAAGAAAAGATAATAAATAATTTCAATAATTATTGCTTATCACAGTCGTTACTACAGGTACCACTTTTTACTTGCTTAAAATATTGAAACTGGATTCAACAATTTACGCAAATATATATGTAACTGTATATTCGGGAAATGTTATTTTAAGAAATGGAAATTATTATGTAGTAATGATGACATTTTTGATTCAAAACTTTGATTTGAACAAAACTTGATTCAGATTATACATTTTACATCTGACTTTGAAGAAATTAAAACGGATATTTTTTAAGATCAATAATTTTATAAAATGTTTCGTTAACACTAATTTAATGCATAAAGCTCATTTCAGAGATAATTAATTTGTGCGATGTATTCATGTACAAAGGAATGTCTAATTATCGTAATGTATTTGTTTATAGTAGAATATTTAGTTATTGTAATGCAGTGGTTATCGTTGTAAAGTATTTGTTTTTCGTAAATTTGGGAATCTGTTAATTCTATGAAGATTCTATTCTGGCAGATTTTGAATTTTTTTTATATCTGATCATAACGCATAAATTATGATTGTTATTCTGTTTCTAAAGTTAAATGTAGAAATATACAGCCTGAGTAAAAACTTTAAGGCCAGTAAAAATTTTTGAGAAAATGTAAAATGAAATAAAAGGGATTCAAATAATATTAATTATTAAAGTTCATTGATAAGAAATAAATGCTATAAACATAATTTGTAAATACATAATTATGAGAAACATGTGGTTATTTACAAAATTAGTATTTCTGCCTGAGTAAAAACTTTAAGGCCACCAGTCATTTTTTAAAAATAAATATAATATAATCGTGTAATTACCATTGCAACTACTAGCTTGTGACAACGCTGCAATTTTCATATTTGTCATACGTTTCTTCGAAGTATTGGTGATCTTTGTGAAGATGGCGAAGGGTAAGAAGTTAACTGATCGTGAAAGAGGACAGATCGAAGCTTTGTCTTCAACAGGAATGAGTAGTCGTGCTATTGCGATAAAGATAGGAAGATCAAAGACTGTAGTCAACAATTTTTTAAAATTGAAAGACAATTATGGTAAAAAGAATACTGGGGGAAGACCTAAAGCTTTGTCCTCGCGTGATGAAAGAAGAGTTTGCCAACTTGCATCTACTGGAAAGTACTCAACCAGGAAACTGATTCCGACGACAGGTTTAAAAGTTTGTCAAAAACGATTTATAACACAATTAGAAGGTCTGGAAGGTACACTTATACAGCAAAATTGACTAAGCCTCAGTTACTGCAGAGACACAAAATAGAGCGTTTGAACTTTGGCCAGAAAGTCATGACCTGGGACAACCAATGGATAGAAATTATTTTTTCTGACGAAAAAAATGGAATTTGGATGGACCAGATGGCTGGAATTTCTACTGGCATGATATAAGAAATGAAAAAGAAATATTCTCCAAGCGCCAATTAGGTGGAGGGTCTGTCATGACTTGGGGCTGTTTTTCTTACAATGGTGTGGGCTCAATTGCATTCGTTTCAGGTAGAATGAATTCACAAGGATACCAAAATGTCCTAACAAATCATCTTTTGCCAAATGCTGAATGTCTTGCTGGAGAAAATTGGAAATATCAGCAAGACAATGCACCGATCCATTCGAGTAACAGCAGCAAAAAAAATTGGTTCCAAGTCAACAATGTTGAAACTGTGAAATGGCCAGCTAGATCACCTGACCTCAACCCAATCGAGAACCTTTGGGCTGACTTAGCAAGAAGAGTTTATGCAAATGGGAGACATTTTACATCAACAACAGAGCTGAAATCTACTATCGAAGATGAATGGTATAAAACCGACCCCACCCTTTGTCAAAAACTCGTTTCATCCATGAAAACAAGAATATTTGAAGTAATTCGAAGTAATGGCTCCTACACAACCTTCTAAGAATTTGTAATTTTTTTCTTATATGTTATTTTCTATGTTGGCCTTAAAGTTTTTACTCAGGCTCAAATATTCATCTGTGTGTTCTGTAATATTTTCTAATAATAAAATATTTGCAAATTAATTTTCTACTTTTTTTACTTTTATTTAAGCTCAATAATTATCAATCAAATGGTATTTTAATTCCTCAGTTTAAATGTTTCCATTTTCTCAAAAATGTCTACTGGCCTTAAAGTTTTTACCAGACTATATTAATGATTGAATAAATCATGTCGTACAATGGTATATTTTTAAGAGTGTTCAATGCGTTACAGCTATAGATGGCTTTTAAGTTACAGTCTTGTTACTCGAAATGATTGGTGATGGCCAACTGGCAAGCGCCCCCGGCAATTGGTACCACAGGCTTCAGGTTAGGATCCTGGCAATGGCATCAAATTTGTTAGTGCAAATATCCACGTTAAACTGCATATCTGGTCTAATTAGCCTTTTGCAAAAATGACCATAGAGCGACAAACCAAACCAAATCAAACTTTTACTTTAATGCCATAATGGCCAAATGGCTAGCATTTGACATTTGGTGCTTCAAGTTGAAAATCCTGACAAGGCATGGATATTTGTTAGTGGTTGGAATCTATGTTAAAGTGTAGGTCCCAGTCTCATTAACCCAAAGTGTGCAAAAATCCCCGTAGAGAGATAAAACCAAACCTTGTTACTTTGGTAGTGCCCTGATGGCCAATTAACTAATGCTCTGGACTTTGGGGATTCAGTTTGAATCCTGGCAATGGCTATGGAATGGTTGTTTGTTAGTGGTTCGAATGCACGTTAAACTCTTAAGTCCCGGTCTAATTAGCCCAAAGTAGGCAAAAAAAATTACCGTAGTGGGATCAAATACCTTGTTAGTGGGATCAAATAACAAGTGGTTAATATTTCTTTATGAAAATTTTCCATTAATTCACAACTTTATTAAGAGATATAAGTTGATTATTTGTATTTTTATATATTGCACATGGCATTTAAGGACCTGACGGCAGAATGACTAGCTCTCGGTGCCACAGGTTTCGAGTCCCGGCCGTGCCATGAATGGCTGTAGTGATTCGAATCCACTTTAAACCGTAGGTCCTGGTGTAATATGACTGTTGAGCTGACACCCCTCCCCTGTAAAAAAAAAGAAAACACCTCCTGATTTGAAATCTGTCACTAGGTGGTCTCGACTCGCCACGGGGCTGCTGTGCCAATGATGATATGACCATTACGTTTCTTTTAAATTTCTAAAAAATATAATTAATGTAGGATTAAGCCGCTTGCAAAAGATGCATCCCGGCCGAACCCCCCAATTTACGTAGAGTTTCAACCGGTTCCAATAGATGCATCCCGGCTGATTCTTACAGTTTTGTTAGACTTCTTACCAGTCTAACAAATTTTGTACTTTTGAAGTGGGTGTCTAGAAAATTTCCAAACACATCAACGAAGCATTGGTTTTCTCTCAACAACACATATTTAATGAATATATTTACAGCGATATTTACATCAAATATTAATACATGACAATAACATTATCTCGCTGCTTGACGCAGCCCGTTCCAGTTTCGCCGTCTGCCAGCCTTCTCTTCCGCGCCCATATGCGGGGCTTTCTTCTCCATTAAAACCTGTTCCCTTCTCGAGGGGTCAGAGTTCAAACTTCAATACACCCCCCACGTTTTTGACTTTGTCAAAGACAAGCAAATCTCTTCGCTATCTGGTGATTACGACACCAACAAATCCTACATTAATGTAATTTTAAAATGATTATTTTTTTATTTTATATATGAAATATTTGAAATTTGAATTTTGAAAAAGTAAAATAATAACAACAAATACATTTGGTGCATTTTTTTAAATAAAATTTTTTAAATAAAATTCTTTAAAATAAAGGCATTGTTTAATTGAAATTTTGATTTAGGAAATGGTTGGCATTTTGCTACCGTCAAAAAAAAAAACTATTTATTTTCTATATTTATGCAAACAATTCAACTTTCTTTCGCTGGTTATTTTTTCTACAAGTCTGACAAATTAAAAAAAGATTTTTTTTTTTACAGGTTATAAACATCATGAAACTATTTTATTAGTTGTGAGAGAAAAATCACTTTGGCTGTTTTTAATAAACACAATTTTTTTCCCAGAACATTTAAACATTTCGTAAAAACAGAGATCGATGAATTTTTTTGTCATTTGGTGCAAATGAGAAAAGTCATTTCAAGAGGAAATAGGAAAAAAATAGTTCTGATAAATTTCTTTTTTTTTTTTTTTTTTTTTTTTTGCAATTTAGTTGCAGAGGAAGGAAATGAATATTTATAAATGAGATCTTTTTTTTTTCGTTTTGGATGAAATTTTTAAGATGTAAAAATGTATAGTTAAAAAGTACATTTAATTCTTTAAAAACTATTGAAGTATAGAGGTTTATTAAAAATAAAAATATATAATTTGACAAAAATGGATATTTTGAAAAACAATTAAGAAGGAAATTTAGGTATTGTATAAAGATAATGGTAACATTCTTGAATTGTATATCTTTCAAAATACTGTATAAATGAAGTAATAATAAAAGTAAGTTAATACATAAAATGTCTTTTGTTTGTTTTAATAAAATAAAATCTGATGCAAATTAAAAGCAACTCATGTAATCTTGATCCCTCCAAAAAGGACAAAAAAAAACAATTTTATTTTAATACCTATTTTTCTCGATGGTAAATATCAAATGATTTTAAAGGTATATATAGTTGTCTGATAAAATTATATGTATATATAGTGTGTGTGAATAAACTCAAATCATATACTCATATTAAGTTTCATGCATATACAGGTTTGGTAAGTCATTTTTTCAAGCTTTTGCAAACAAGATTCAACCTTTTTGCAAACCAACTTAAACATTTTGCAAATCAAATTCAAACTTCTCAAAATTAAGTTTTTTTTTTTTAATAAGTTAAGAGCTGCATATGTGTTTGCTTATAAAGACGTATATATGCATCTAAATATGTATTTTTCTATGAGTAGTGATGTGCAAAAGGTTTATACTTAAATATGCATGCTATAATATATATAAAATATATATATATATATATTTTCCTCAACTATAGCTGAATATTTATTTACATATGTATACATATGCATTTATAAGTGTACATGTATTTATGAGTTTACAGCGTTTCGATATACGTATGCGCATTAGTGTCTCTATATGTATGCTTGTATATGTCTGCATTCCAGTGTGTATGTGTGCGCACGTTGACATGTACGCATATATATATATATATATATATATATATATATATATATATATATATATATATATATAATACATGTGTATACGCATACGTTTGTTTACATGTGTACACATGTTTGTAGATTAGTGCTTGTGTATGTGTGTATGTAAGTGAAATATATTTGAAAACGTGCGTGTGTGTTTGTATGCATGCATTTATATGTATGCATGTATATGTGCATGCATTTGCATGCTTATGTTTATAAATGGGCTTGCACATGTGTATGTATATGCATGTTCATATTCATGTACACGTGTGTATGTATATGCATGTTTATATTCATGTACACGTGTGTATGTATATGCATGTTTATATTCATGCATATGTTTATGCCTGAACAAGTGTATAAATACGTATATGTGTGTTTATTATTGTGCATAGGTATGTTTGTGCATTCATGTGCTTGTGCACACATATATATATAGCATGCACAAATGGAAAATTATAAGAAATGATGGTCCATAGATTATTTTCTGCATGGAATTACAAATGTACAGAATTAATAGATGAATTTTATTAAAAATCTTTTTTTACTTCTCCATTTACAAACAAGAAAAAAAAAAATGTTATCAATCGATTCCGTTTCAAAACTGAGTAGCATTGTCATTCGGAAAATATTTATTCTAAAACTAAGAACAAAATGAGAAATACAGATATTAATGGATAAACTACATCTAGAATTATAAAAAAAATTTGCAAGGTCATGGTGAATCATGATGATATAATTTAAATTCTGTATTATCCTACAGTTATTTGGGCTACATCACAAAAAAAATCCCATACAGGAAAATCCCTAAGTGTATAAGGGAAACAATAAATTTTGGACTTCTTCCAGTAAATTAAGACAAGAATTTCCAAATCAGGGAAGTTCCCAATTTGTTCGTTACCCCAGATGAAAATGCATTCCTATTAACTACATTTTTTTTTACTGTAAGTATGATATAAATATTTTAAACAACTTTGAGGCTGTTCATTTTTTTATGTATTGGGGATTCAAATAATATTTATATTGATCATATATTCCAAAAGTATTGTTTCAAAATTGCGTCCCATTTTGTTCTTCTAGTATGAAAAACTCATTTGTATTTCATATTGATATTTTTGGCACTGTGAAACATTTATAAATTTTCATTTTTTACATAATTTCATGTTCAACTTAGTTATAAAGGATTGATGTAGAAAGGCATATTTTTCTTTAAGGAGAACTTTGATGGTAACCTACTTTAACATTTTGCATATTTTATGGAAGCAAAAATCGTCTCATCAGTATGTCTGGTTTTCGATGAGAAACGTTTATACACTCTGTCATAACAGACATCATCTTTGAAATCAGTGACCAAAATGTATGATTGCCACGAATATATCAAAAACATTTCTTGTTCCTTATCCAAAAATAAGCCTATTTGCATTTTTTTTGAAGTCATAATTTATCATCATCACATCACCATCACCCATTTGGATTTTTATAAATAAATGTATTATTTCCTTTTTTTCAATCCGCTGACAGCTTTGTTGTAGACACTGTTACAAAAAACGAAGAGACTCGATGGCGTTTGTGAGGTTCAGCATCTTGCCACGTGAGTCGGACTACTTGGATGGAGATTTCCTGGTTTTCTCCCATACGATACGAAAAAGGCTGGGTAATTTCCCTAAAAGTCCACCCGAAAGGCACTAACCTCCTTCGTCAGCGACTCGGTGCCAAGTCAGACTTCTATTTACGGGTAGTCCATCACAACAGAAGCTGCCCTTTTTCCCTCTATCAATGAGTATATTACTCATGGGGTGCCCATCCCGCGAACACTGAGGATTAGTCAAACAACATTTAGCATTGAATATCTTATGTTCAATTTGAAATAAGAAACCCGATTAAAGAAACCAAACCAAAAACTTCCAAGTCTATACCGGAGAAGAACATTATAAATTCGTAGACTGGCAATGTGAAAAAAGACCTTAGGTTACTTAAATTAGACAGATGTCATCTTTGGGAGTGTTCTTTCCAAATTGTGTTGTTATAATGTAGATGCTACGTAGAAGGATGCAGTAGTGCCTCTCTAGATAAAGCTGAATCTTCTACCGAATATAAATGATCAAACTGCCCAGCATACAACAAAAATCAACTAATATGTTGAATACTCTATTTGAAACGGCAATATGAGTGGCAAATCGCTAATCCAATCACTATATCCAGACTTGACTTTTAATTCTCGCCCATTAGTTGCTTTTATTTCAAATTATCAATCTTATTTCTACATATTTAAATCAATATTGATATAAACATTCAATATTGTCAGTTATCAATAAAAAAATTCATTAAATATTTTCCGGTTTGCAATACACCGATTGACAAATTTAATTTTGCAATTCATCTTAAATTTTGTGTAAAATTTTCTGTTATTAATTAAGAATATATAAAAGGATTTTGAATTATAAATAAAGATAATCTTTAATAATAATAATAATCGGGATAATCTTTAGCCCAACGTTTATGCGTACAGGTTAGAATTTTCCCATTTCATAGAGAAAAAGCATATTTGCAGCAATGTGGCAGACACTCTTTTTATTTCCCTTTTTGAAGGTAAGAGAGATTCCCACATTGTTCTTCAGACCCCCCCATAGCAACACACGCAACAGTTAGCGCAACAGCAACACACAAATAGGGTTCGTCTACGACTGTCTCGCATTGATTCGAATCTTCTCTATAAAAGTGGCATTTTCCCGGTAAATAAGTGAGGTAATACGAAAGAATTTCTCGAATTAATGGCGGAATAACGTGCCAGAAGTACATTCTTATGAACTATTTACTGTACGCCATAAAAATCTTTTAAGGGATATTATTGAGTTTTTTTTAAACCTTTTTAGTACATATATCTATAGTAATACTGTTTGTAAGTTTCGTTTGATAATTTTAAAATATTAATAAAGAAACACATCAACCATCGTCGATTCTGCTGGTGTTGAAATTAAATCGATTTGATCAAATTAAATCAATCAGTTGAAATCAATTAAATCAATTTGCATTCAAATATATTAGTAATAATATTTTTGAATACAATAAATTTAAAATAATATTTTTATTCGTGATTTTATTTGAAAGCTTTAAAGGCTGTTACTAACAATCCTTAAGTAAATATTTAATAGATTTCTTCTTGAATAATTTGAGGATTAATACATTGCTGACAAATATCGATCTGTTAAACCATAAAACTTCTAACAGCAAATATGTAGCAGATTCAGTGCTATTCAGTGTTGAAAAACCCTAAGCTCTGCAATCATATTAGATAGGGACTTAGGGTTTAAAATGGATTCCGAGCCACTACAAAGGCCCGTGGTACCGCAGGGACATGAACCCGAAACTTGAGGCACCTTTCGCCATCCACTCGGCCATTAGGCCCCACTGGCATATATACAAAAACCATTTCTTCGGCATCAATTGTAAAGTTTCCAACCAAATGCAGTCATGTCCTCGTTGTCCTTTCTCATCCTCGTAGGTGGTGGATGGTTCAATACTTGCTGTGCATTTTCGTTTCATTAACTTACTAACTTATCAACTTACTGTTTAGAAATTGGAGTAAGGTTGATGGCAAATGTTGAATATAACATATCATATGACACAGCTCAAAACACTCACATTATATATATATATATATCTCACATATATCATATATGTGATATAGATAGCAAATGTGAGTGTTTTGAGTTGTGTGTTAGATTTTATAGGAGAACCAGAATACCTTTGAAAAATATCTCTAAATTAATCCCTTATAATCGTCAATATCCATTTGTGGTATATTACTTGAAACATGAGGTATGTCATGTCTAAAAAATTAATCTTAATGCAATTTTTTTTAAAAATTTTTGTGGATTTTATTTTCGATGCTTAAAAATTGTTGGATACTCAACTTTCACCATAAAAAATGAAAACAAAAATCTTTAGTTCTCTCAGATAAGTTTAAAGGGATCAAAACTAGCTAACAAGAATAGTAAGTTTTTTTTTATTTTACACCCTTAAAAGTTTAACTACTGAATCCATACATTATTTGATTTAAAGTAGTGAAGACGCATGAAATGAAAGAATTGAAGGAACGTTTTCATCGAGAAGTTATCTTACGCTATTAACCAGAATGGAACTCGTTCTGTCTTTTGCTTATTTGGATTTCTAAACACAATCATTTAGCAATGTTACTGCTTAGGTAATGGATTCGTGGTATATTCGGAGAAAGAAACTTTTTCGATTAGTTTGGCGACATACATTTCTATTAGATTAAAGCACTGAAAGAAACAGGGATGTCAGCGGAATTCTTAAATACAACACGTACCACCAACTTCCAGAACTAAGTTAATGCGCTACTTTTAGTACCAACTAAAAGGCCACAGTTACAGTTAATAGGGAGCGAGAGATAGAAATAAACTAACGGAGAAATTGTTAAAAAAAACTGTAGAAAATTATAGTTGGTCAGATGTATAAAAGAATATTAATTACAAATTTATGAACTTAGTTTAAAAACATTAGGTTAATTTAAAAATTGTATGTTTTGGTTTTATAATTTAAACTTAAATTTTGTATGGATGTGATACCACAGAATTACCATGGTGTATTTTTTGAGTTTAAGAAACCTTAAAAGAAGTAAAAATTCTTGATATTGTTTAAAAAAAAAAAAAAACGTGTTTATTTCTATTACTATAATTTAGATTGATTATAATGCTCTACTTTTAGCACCATCTAAAAGGCCGCAGTTACAGTTAACAGGGATCGAGAGATGAGAGAAATAAACTTACGGAAAAATTGTTAAAAAAACCACAGTAGAAATTATAGTTGGTCAGATGTGTAAAAGAATATTAATTATAAATTTACAAGATTAGTTTAAAAAAATTAACATCAATTTAAAGAATTGTATATTTTGATATTATAATTTAAAATTAAATTCTGTATGGATGGGATACAGCAGAATTACAATGATGCATTTTTTTTTTTGAGTTTAAGAAACTCAAACAGAACAAAAGTTCTTGAAAATTATTTAAAAAAACCTGTTTATTTGTATTATTATAATTTTGATTATAATTATTCAAGTTTGCTTTTATGTCTGTATACTGGCAAAAACATCCTAATTATCACTTTTGAAGTGAACCACCTTTATTTATATATGCCATTCATTTCCACCCTCATTTATTCCTGTCAACTCGGTTCTATTCACAATTACAAACATAAAATATGTATTTTCATTTATATAGAGGGCGCTGCCACAGACTCATCAAACCTTTGGCAAGTTTCGACAGTTTTTAGACAACTTTTAGAAAATTTTTGTTTTAATGCCAACTCCTTCTCAATTCAGTTCTACTCACACAAATATGTATATGATATAAATTTATATTTATGCAGAGAGTGCTGTCATAGAATCGCCAAACATTTCGCATGTTTCCGTAGTTTTCAGCCAATTTTCAGAAAGTTTTTAACTTCAATGCCAACTCACTCTCAACTCAGTTCTACTCACAATCGCAAACATATATATTTTTATTTATATAGAGGACACATGCCATAGACGCACCAAACAATATGCAAGTTTCGATAATTTTTAGCCAACTTTCAGAAAGTTTTTACACAGTGCCAACCCAGTTCTACTCACAATTAAAATATATAATAAATATTTATATTTAGATAGAGAGTGCTGCCATAAACTCACTAAACATATGCAAGTTTCCACAGTTTTTTAGACAACTTTTAAAAAAATTTCAATGTCAACTCTCAACTCAGTTCTACTAGGTATAATATAAACTGAGGACGCTCATAAACTTTTAAAAGTTTTCATAGTTTTGAGGCAACTTTTAGAAAGTGTTTATCTTCAATGCCAACACTGTTCTACTCACAATTACAAATATATATTTATATTTATATAGAGGGTGCTGCCAACTACCAAACATTACATTAGTTTCAATTGTTTCGACACAAACATTAGTTTCGACATTGCTTAGTTTGTACAGTAATAGCTTTTTGTTTTCTTGAAAATTGCTGTTCTTAAAATTTTCAGAAATACTCTTTAAACTTTGCATGAAGTTATTCATTTATATGTGAAAATACTAAGAATTTGGAAATATACAAATATTTTCCATTCATCTAGAAAAGAAATTTATAAGGTACTAAATAATTTAATGCATGATAATTTATATTTAATTAAAGTATTTAATTCCCTTTACGTTAGAATATAAATTATTAGTGAATGAGTAACTAGCAGGATTCATAGTTCACAACTGTAAATAAAATATATATGATGTGCTAACGAGGTGTTAAAATTCCCATCTGAATTTGCATACAAAATAAAGTAAAACAATTATATTAAGTGATGATTGTGATAATGTTGTAAACATTCACCGTTGACATTACCCGGGGGAAAGTTGACAGATTTACTTCCATATACAAATGAAAAATTATTTCTGGAAAGTATAATACATTTTTCTTTCAAACTACAGGGAAATCAAGGATTTGAGGGACAAAAGCGTGGTAAATAATTATCATAATTTTTGCATATAATCATTGAATAATACGTTAAAAAACTTAATTTTTCAAAGTGTGGATTATAAGGAATGACTTGGATGCAAACATTGAACATTTTTGTTTGAAAAGGTATATGAAAATTTATGATTATGATTTTCTTTAAAACTGCCACTTAATAATGCTTTTTACCAATAAAAAAATGATAAGATTTTATATGAGCGAAAAATAAAACAATCATCTATACGTGAAGAAAGGAAACTAACAATTGTTTGTTTTGGTTTGTCGTTCTATTGTCATTATATACACACTTTGGGCTTATTTGACCGGAACCTACAGTTTAATGTGGATTCCGAAACACTAAATATTTATTCCACATGCAGAATTAGAACCTGAAGCCTGTGGTGGGCACTTGTGGAATGGTGGAAAAAAGATGGAGTTATGTAAAAGTTGATAAAATGCGATCGCTGATAAATGCTTACATCTATACGAGCTAGTAGATAGTTTTTCTTTCTAATGCAGCTGGCAAACACTTATTCTAAGGCAAGATCACAGACGTATGTGATTACCCAAGATATAAGCCACGGACGCGGAGTCAATGCCCCCGCATAATGCCCCGGGACCTACGATTTAACATGGATTCCGAAAAAACATCCAGGCAATGAACCCGTTAAAAATAAGAGGGCCAATTAAAAGGCCCTTTTCTATCTATGTGATGACCGAAATAATAATGAACTGTGATACTGATCAACACAAACTTACAAATCGTCGGTCGAATACTATCCGTCTTGTTTTCACAGTAGTCCTCAAAAGCACATCTTTTTTTTCAACTAACATTATTATAAATATATAATAAATTTTTTAAATATAATTGGCATATAATTAAGACTGAAAAATGTTTTGTTAGTTTGATTGCCTGGATATAAAAACAATGCTTGATTGGTTGGTATAAACCACGTCAAAGAACAAGAAAGACCTGCAGATTTTTTTGTTTGTTATATGCCATGAACAGGCAACTTCTTGGCGTGCAACATCTCTTTTATCACCGAACATCCAAAACGACTTTCCGGCGTAGTTGTCGTGCATTTGTGTGTCGCATGGGAGAAAACATCCAAAATTACAACACAGAAGATTCAAATCTAAAACCACCTGGACACGACAATTGCGCAGTTAATGTTTGATATACTGTAAACCTATAGATTCGATTATACGAGATACGTTACCTTCTTCAATCGCGCAACAGCTCCATAGTAGGCCACGGCCATCTGCCTACTGGCAAATTCAAGCAAGAGATGCTTTCTTTTACGGGGTAGGGTTTTCAGGCCCTACATTTTTATTAGACTAGGACCAATGGTTTAAAGTGGATTTCAAACCGCTACAAATATCCATCCATCGGGACGCGAACCCGAAACCTGTGGCATCGAGTGCCAAAGCCAGACACTCATCCGTCAGGCCTCGATCTGATATTACGTCTGGCTAAAAATTATGCCTGCGGGTTAAGGCTCCTTCCCACCGAAGCGAGAGACGTGAAGATTCAAGCGGCAAGCGAGAAAATTTTTCGACCCCTTCACAGCGAAACGCCAGAAATTGCATTACGCCTAGTGGTAAGTTCCGTTTCGAGTTAAAATGTGGGCAACGATGAGCGGCGGATTTCAAACCGGTTTCAGGCGAACGTGGTGAGGCTAGTGATTGGTCAAATCTTGTCGCTTAAATCTTCACCTCGGTGGGCACGAGCCTTTATAGGCAGTGAATTACGGTAGTTTTTAACCCGAATTGTGTCAGTGGTAAAGTGTTTCAACAATGAGGAGGGCTCAGGCTCGTGTGCAGACAACAGTTACCACTGCTTTCAGAAATGAGAATTGCTCCAATATGTAAGCATTTTTCATCGACAATCAGAGTGCCTGGTGAGAAGTTTCCGTGTTTTTCTCACGTGGGCAATCAAATATGAGTAAATTGATTATAGATGTGAGACACGTTCACCATTGAGTTTAATTGTATCTGAAGGCAGACTGCAATGTATATCATCAATATATCTAACCTCACACTTTGTGCTAGGTAGCTACGCAATTTACGATCAATTTACAGCTTATCATATGGAATATAAATGCAGGGTGCTCATAAGCCTGTATATATTTTTGCATATATTACACTTGGAGGAAGAATGTAATATGGAAAATATTTTAAATTATATACCCTTTTTTTGTTTTTGAACTCAGATGAGTAGCATCGTTGCTCAATGGTAATGTGCCTAGCGTATGTGCTAAAAGGCCCTTGATTCCAATTCACAGGCTTAGATTTAAACCTATTATAATTAGGTTCGAATCTAGTCACTGCTTTCAAAAACGAGAAAATCGATAACTATTTAAGTAGGGTATGTAAGTGTCTTACATCAACAGTCACATTGTTTAATAGGAGTTTTTCCCCCATACGACACTCATACTGTGACTCTGAATTCCCCCAGAAGGCAATATCCTTCCTTCTTTGATCATTGTTGGATTGATCTAGATATACCAAGCGGAACACGAGACTCACTGATGTAAACATACAAAATTAAAATCAATAATCTCCTGTTCTTCAGACAACTACGAATTTTGAAGAATTTTAAACAAAGAATATAATTCTAAAACGAACAACCTCAATATCTGAGTTAACTTTTGAGATTAAAACATCTTCTGTTGTATTATAATAATAAAAGTACATAAAGTCCCGTCTCCCAATATGTAGCTTGGTATTTTAGATATGTTGTAAGTTGGCACTGTGCCAAAATTTAAATTATTTCATAATGTGTTGTAAATTTTTAAGCGATATTTTAAAACGGTATTTTTAATCTTGTTTAATCTCCCGAATATTGATTCCATTTTGATCATTAAAATAAATAAATACATGTTTAAGAAAGATTTTAAATTGAATATGAAGAAAAGGAAATAATCTATTCCTTGCTTGAATTCATTCTTAAAATTATATAAATAAGCAGTAATAAATTAATAAAAATTTTATAAATTTTTTAAAATGCAATATTAATGGACCATTTATAACGTAAAAAGGAAAATTACAATAAATTTACTAAAAGCAATGTAAGTTTACTTTAATTATAAAAATCTTCAATTATGAAATGTTATATCCAGAAAAATATGTATATTTTTATAAAACTTTTAATAAAAGGTATTAATTTGTACAGCTGCATTATTTTTATCTTTTAGACCTTCTTATCTGTTCTTTCAATGTTGTTTTTTTTATCTGGTAAGGGTAAATAATGGTTCAATATTTCAAAAATATGCTAATTTACCTAACATATTATGTTAATTTCAAAAAAAAAAAATTGATTTAATTTTATTATTTGTGTTAATTTCAAACAAACGATGCTTCATCTTTTAATTTTTAAAAGAAAAATCGGTACTTACGTATTAACGCCACCGCAGCTACAGATTTGGCGGTTTTTAAGTGGCGCCAATCAAACTTAAAATTTTTGTGACAAATCATAAAATATATAAAACACTTTATTTAAAATCAAAACACTTTCAAAATTAAAAACATTTTATTGAAAAACAAAGTAGTCAATCGGATTTCGGTGGAAAATGAGCCGATATAGAGTTTAACATAGATTCAACACAGTCTCTATTTTGGCGCATTGGCAGCTCTTTATTGGCGTAACTTCTGCTGCGGTGACGTTAATACGTAAGTACCGAAAAATCTTTTATATTGCTTAAAGTCAAATACTTTAGATGGATGAAGTTCTGCATTTTACCCAGATTGATGGATAAGTAGTAAAAAGTAACGTGAAGGAAGATTTAAATCCGATACCAGTTTCCATTACAGTCACTGCTTTAAAAAATAAAGACAGTCAACGGCATTTATGGCTATGTGTGCAAGTGTCTGGAATCGACATTCAAGCTGACTGATAGGATTTTGCTGGGATTTGTCCTAAATGCGATGCAGTTCTTTTTGTTGTATATTGATGGATCTCATGTTTCTTTTATGTACACCTCAAACAAAAAAACCCATCGAGGATTAAGGGAGAACAATGCCTTTCATAGAAGACTGTTATGGGTAACTGGTCCGTATTTCCTTCTCTTGAAGGAGAAAACACAACCCTCATCTTGCAGCTGGATTGTTTATGCGAAACGAAATCTAGACATTGGACTCAATGTTCTTCTGTACCCAAACGAATGGCTAAAGTAAATACGAATAGCTATCATAAATAACGAATAGTAAAAAACTACAATTAACAGGCAGTTGCCCGTTAATTACAGTTTTTTTTACAGATTGTATTTCTTTTCTTTATTTGTTTTCAAAATCAGGTATTTTAAGTGATAATAGAGAGTTTTTTTGCATACCGTACTTTAAAAATACGGTATTTTTTCTCCCCTAGCGCTCATGCTGATAGAAAATTGCGCATGCATATCTGTAATAATGTTTCCTATGAGCATGCGCGCTAGGGAGAGAAAAAATACCGTATTTTTAAAGTACGGCATGCAAAAACTCTCTATTATCAGCGATGTGTAGTGATCTCGAAATTTCTAGCAATGAATCAGAGGAAATTCTCATTGCATTGATGTGCAATCCTATTTCAATACGAATCTCTAAATTTATATTTGAATTTTTTATAATAAAAAAAAACAGGATTGAAACTTTTTGGTTATGATTTTAATAATGCATAGTTTAGATTTTATTAAAAAAACAAATTATGAAAAAAATTTTTAAAATTTTTTTTTTCCAATATGGGGTTAATTTCAATATGAATGTCGTATTTGCATTCTCCTATCTCACCAAAGGTTCAGCGGCCTGATGACCATTGGCCAGCGCTTTGGCCTTTCGCACCACAGGCTACCAGGTTCGAATCCTGGTGGTGGAATGGATGTTTGTTAGTGGTTCGGAATCCACTATCCACTTTAAACTGTAGTTTCCGGTCCGTTTAGCCCTCGTGTGCATAAGATGACAGTAGAGCGACAAACCAAACCATCAATCACCAAAGGTTCAAGACACACTGATGCACAATAAAGCAGTGAATACTCAGAACATATCAGAGGATTATAATTCTCATTCTAATGTGTAATCCTATTTTATTCGGAATCTCTAAATTTATATTTGCATTTTTTTTTATAATGAGAAACAAAAGCAGGATTGAAACTTTTGATTCTATTAAAGAAAATTATAAATTGATCAGAAACAAAACGATATATGGAGTTCGTGAATTTGCATTCTCTATTTGCACTATTCTATCTCACCAAAGGTTCAAGTCACAACCGATGCACAATGAAGCAGGGAATACTCAAAATATATCAGTGGATTATAGTTCTCATTCTAATATGCAAACTTATTTCAAACCGAATATTTTTTAATTTATATTTGCATTTTTATAATAAAAAACGAAAACAGTGTTAAAACTTTTTTTTTTTGATTCTAATAATGCATAGTTTAGAAAATGCATAGTATAGAAATATCTTTTTTACTAAAAAAATTATAAATTTAAATTAAAAATTATGTTTAAAAAGACTCTAATATGAGGTTAATTTCATAAATGGTGTATTTTCAGTCTGCTATGTCAACCAAAGGTTGAAGTCACAACCGATGAACAATAAAGCAGTGAATACTCAGATTGTATCAGATAATTATAATTCTCATTCTAATATTCAGAATGTATCAGAGGATTATGATTCTCATTCTAATATGCAATCCTACTGAAATCCGAATCTCTAAATTTACATTTGAATTTTTAATAATAAGAAAACAATACTCTACAGGAATACTTTACACAGGAATAAGACTTTTGGTTATGATTCTGACAATGCATAGCTTTGATTTTGTTAAAAAATTATAAATTTATATAAAAAAATTATGTGTAACGAAATGCTCCAATACGGAGTTAATTTCATGAATTTGTATTCTCTATTTGCAGCTACCAAAGGTTGAAGTCACAACCACTGCACAATAAAGTCCTGAATACTCAGAATGTATCAGAGGATTACAATTATCATTCTAATATGCAACAATATTTCAATCCGAATCTTTAAATTTACATTTGCATTTTTATAATAAAAATAAAAACAGGATTAAAATTTTTTTGGATTAAAATGCATTTTTTTATCAATGCATGATTTAGAAAATTATCAATGCATATTTTAGAAAATTATCAATGCATAGTTTAGAAAATGCATAGCATAGAAATTTACAACATTTTCACTAAAAACAAGTAATATTAAAAAAAAAAAATCTTTTTTAAGTCAAATTCCTACTTTTTTTCCCTCTATATTGCAGAAAGTCCTTTATAAATAATTTTCATTCATTTTTCAAGTTTATCTGGCGCCATCTATTGGTAGATTCATGCAACTTAAATCTAAAAAAAAAAAATAAAATTAAATGAATTAAATTTAATTACTGAATTAATATTTGAAAAACTGTATTAACATCCAGTGTCATCCACTACAAGTTCAGAAAAATTGTATTTGAACTTGAGCGGATGAATAAAAAGTATTTTATGAACGACTATTAATTTGAGCAATATATATACAGGGAGAGTGTGAGCTAATAGAAGGAATTGAAAAAGTATAAATTTATATAAAAAGTCATGTTTAAAAAAATTTCAATATGGGGTTATTTTCATGAATGCCGTATTTGCAGTCTCTATCTCACCAAAGGTTCAAGTCACAAGTCGATTCACAATAAAGCAGGGAATACTCAGAACGTCAGTCAGCCTCATGCATATTTCGAATCGATCGCACTACTACCCACTCTTTTTTTTACTAGTTTTTTTTTTTTTTTTGAAAACTCGAAAGCGACGCAAAGTCCAAAATAAATCAATCCCAAGTAAAAATAGAATGTAATAATAAAAAAATCACAAAAAGTCGAAGCGAAATCAGATGGGAAAGTTGTCGTGGCCTCACTGGATTAGGGTGTTTTTCCATTGCGGCCTGCGACTCTTGTTATTTTAGATGTTGTTGCCAAGAAAAAAAAAGGAAATAAATGCAGGAAGATTTTTTCCAGGATTTATTTAGGCGTTTGAAGCCAGGCCATAAATCTTCCGCAATACTCATTTGCGATTTCCACTGTACTGAAGTGAGAAGAGTGTTGTCGAAATAAGCATAATGATATAATGTACGGATTTTTTTTGTCTGCTGTGTAGTGCATTGTGGAGTAACGGTTTGATTAACATAATGTATAGTTTCACAGATCTCCATTCTTGTATGCAAATAAATAATATCTAGTATCTAAAGACATATATATCCTCATGAATTGTAAATTTTGTTATTTGGGGGATTTTTTTTTAACCAAGAGGCGTGAAAAAAAGAATGAAGACGATTGTAGAATTTTTATTTAAGTTTAGGCAATAAAATTACGATTAAGAACGAGTATTCACTACGATCAAAATCCTCTTCATCCTTATAATTCTGGGTTTTATAATAATTTACTAATTTAATGATCATCGAGTTGACTTTTTGCTTCTTAATTATATATTAGTAAAATACAGTACAACTTTGTTACAACTACAGTTACAGTGCAACTTTGGGATTTAGAAAACTGGCTTCTTTCCAAAGCAATTTTTTTAAAGTCGGGTTTTTTTATTTTGTCTCGTGAAAGATTCAAAAAAAGATATCCTTTTTCCCTGATTTTTCGATCTCTTTGTAAAACCTCTTCAATGCCTGCTTTTTAACTGAGACTGTCTCCAAAATCCCTATGAAGTAGGCCACGTATAATTTAGATATATTTATTAAATGTGCAAAATATCTCTTGATAAAGGTGTTTTCGGTAGGGGCAATATCGTGTACCAGTTTTTGGCATGGGGAGTGAAATTACCCCAACAAATATAATCACCTAACATGTATTGTTTAGATTGAGAAAGATTCCAAAAGATATCCTACTTTTCTGATCTTTCGATCTCCCCTGTAAAACCTCTTGAATGCCTGCTTCTAACTGAGACAACCTCCAAGATCCTTTTATTTATTACATCACTATAATTTAGAGACATCTATTAAATTTGCAAAATATCCCTTTAAGTAAATTATTTTTGATAGGGGTAATATTAAGACCAGCTGTCATGGGGCACGAAATTACCCCAAACAGAATATAATCACCCAACAGATTTTGTTTCGATTGAAAAACTTTTTTTTTTTTCTAATGCAGCTGGCAAATAGACCGTGATCTTCGCCATAAGGGCTGCACCGATGTTAGTCACTTTGCATTACCCAGGGGGTGCGTTTGTAACTTGATGGTAAGCCGGACGCGGAGTAACAATGCCCCCACAACGCTCTACGATCCTACTAGGGCCGGGACCTACGGCTTAAAGTGGATTCCGAACCACTACAAACACCCATGGCAAAAGCCTGGGATTTGAACCCGATGCCTGTGGTACCGAACGCCAGAGCGCTAGCCATTCGGCCATCAGGCCCCTTTTGGGAAAAAAAAAATGTCTTATTCTAATGTAAAACACCGGGTTTGACATTATCTACAGAAGGAAATTTTTATTAATGCTAAAAAAAAAAAAAAAGGAAATTTTCCTTAAAAACAAAATTCTTAGGAAAAGGTAGATTTTTCAGGTTTGACAATGTTCTAACAGTGATGAGAAATGAGATGGTAGGGAGAGATTAATTGAATACATTTTCCTACCACGCTATAGGCAGGAAGTTATAAGTTATCTCCCGACAGTTTTAACCACCGAAAACAGTGGTGATCGGAATTGCCAACTGAGTAGTATTCATCCTGTGTCTCCTCTATAGTTATTCGAACAATACATTAATTACGCACCTTTTAAAGTAAGGGTTTGAGTGGTAACTAAAATGAAGAAAAATAGGTAAACGAACTCATAAATTATTCAAAAGTTTCGTTTTTAAAATATAAACATCTATGATATTTAAAATTTAAAATGAATCTTGAATAAAATTCTTTGTTGTATTGTACCAAATGATGGAAACATTTTGTCAATTTTTTTACATTGCTTATCATAAATAAACTATCAAAAATTTAAAGGCGTATTAATATAAAAATTAGCAATAAAAACATCTGAATTATGTATTTGGTAACCAAAACAAATTAAACATATATTATGCTTTTTTAATAGTGATATTTTAATTGAAAAGTGAAAGAATAATTATATCAGCTTAATATGATTTTTTTATACATTATTTCATTAAATTGAATTATGTCTTATACAGAAGACTTTACATAAATTCACAATAAAATAACAAAAAAAAAGTCATAAAATAATTGTCAGCAATAGAAGCTCTTTTCCGCTTTTAAATTGTAAATTTAATTCCATTTAATTTCGCACATAATTGAAATTAAAAACAACCGTAAACAAGGCACGATAAAAAGAATTAAAGATTAGAGATTTTGAATGAAAGATTTGATGAATTTTAATGAATTTAGATGAATTAGAGATTTTGAATGTACTAACATAGGCAATGATTTTATTGAATAGTGTTTATTTTTTATTTGTTGACCATTTATTTAATAACCATTTTTAGATCATAATATCAATATTGTCTTTCTACCTCCATGTTAGAAAGCAAAATAAGTATTTTAGTTTATTTATATATCCAAGCAGCCATTGTAATACTAGCACTGCCAAGAATTTTGATACAGTTAATCGACTGTTGAAGTTAGATAGTATTAATGTCCTTATTTATAACGTACTCTATTGTTAAAAATCGAAATAAACAGTTTATTTTATTTTATTGTAATTGCAACACTTCCAGCAATTTAGATGTAGCATTTCATGACAGAGAATGGCACTACTTTGACGTCGTTTTAAATTTCTCATCGATATCGAATCGATGAGGGGGAGAAAGGAGCTCGGCGTGTAATGATTTGTTTACCGGGGGCCTCAATTGCTGCTGACCGGGTGCGCCATCGACGTCTGGCAAGACGAGTGTGGCACTTATCGATTGCCCCTCACTCTCTCTCAAGCCCATTCTTAAAATGTGCCTCCCCCTCCCATTCAGAAAAGGGCCAACTGCTCTGACACATCAGACATAGCACGCTAATTGCTGCGGCTGATTGATGTGAAATGAAGTCTCATGGCTGCATTTTGCTTAGTTTTGGCTTACATGATTATTTATATGCGTGAAATGGTTATAAACTTGCCAATGCATGAGAATGACAATGATATCAAACACATTTAATTGGAAAAAAATAATTACATATCCGATGGTTTCGCACATTCTCATGTTTATTGTCATGCATCATTAGTGCCAATTTATCGTTTATTTTGTATTGAAATATTTGAAGTCTGATGGCTGCGTTTTGCTTAGTTTTGGCTTACATAATCATTTCTAGACGTGAAATGGTTATAAACTTGCCAATACATGAGAATGACAATAATAACAGACACATTTAATTGAAAAATAATGACATATCCGATGGTTCGTTTATTCTCATGTCTACTATCATGCATTATTAGTGCCAAATTATCATTTATTTTGTATTGAAATATTTGAAGTGTGATGGGCTGCATTTTACTTAGTTTGCTTACATGATTGTTCATAGGCGTGAAACGGTTATAAATTTGACAGTATATGAGAAAGACAATGATAAAAAGCACATTCAACTGGAGAAAAATAATTACATATCCGATGGTTTCGCTCATTCTCATGTTTATTGTCCTGCATTAGTGCCAAATTATCATTTATTTTATACTGAAATATTTTTAAGCAGTAACTTTAATATTTTATACAGAAGTTGTTACTTACGAGGAAGACATACTGGCCTGACATTATCCACCACTAGAATGGTTGATATGTTGGTTTGGCGCTCTCTACGGTCATTTTGTGCACATTTTATTCAAATTAGACCGGGGCCAACAATTTAACTTTGATTCTGAGATACTAACAAACATCCATGCCACCGCCAGGATTCGAAACTGTGGTACCAAAAGCGAGAGCGCTAACCCATTGGTCATCAGGCTGCCGTTGATATGTAGAAGATTCAACTTTACTCAGTAGAATCCTGATAGTTTCCCCACATTTAGCCACTGAATTTGGAAAATAATGACAAAACTGGATTATTCATAGCTTTATTCTTAATAAAAGGATATTTTGGCGTATATATTTATCATGATCATCCCCAACATAGACACAAGGGGGTTTCTTACTAACATAGTTCGGAAACGTAAAGCGCTATCGGCCATGTCGTTCAGGTTTAGTTTGATTTGTCGCTCTACGGTCATTTTTTTGTATACTTAGGGCTAATTTAGGGACCGAGACTTCCAGTTTAACATAGATTCCGAACCACTAGCATAACGTTCATGCCACCACCAGGATTCGAACTTATCCAGGTCTTTTAAATTGAAGTATATAAAGTACGTGTGCACCAACTTTCAGATGGTTATTTTTACTTAAATCCAAAATTTCTTACATAAAGAAATATTGTAAAACAAATAATTGACGTCTAAGAAAATTTTTAAATGTAATATTTATTAGAGATATGTTTTTAATTTTTACGCAGAAATTTGTTTTGGAAAAAAATTTATCCAGAAAATATTGAATTCATATACTATTTTACTTGCATTATAAATTATGCTTTACATTATGATTCTTTTTTTTTTTTTTTTGGAAGAAAGTGAATTAGAAATTTTAAAAGGTTGTATTTCAAATCTCCTTTGAAAATTCAGCTTGAAATTTGATAGTCCTATGCTTCTTTTATATTTACCGGTTTTCTTTTTTTTTTTTTTTAAATTTACCAAGTGAAATGTTTAAAATTAAATTAATTTAAATGCCTGTCATTAAATTAAAAATTAAAAAATTATTAACCAAACTGACTGTTATGTTAAATATGAAAATTCCTGTATAGAATTCAAAAATTTATTTCCTTTCTCAAGATGTCTTAAAAATCCTTTCTTGTTAGGAGGGAAACACAGAAATGGGATAACACAACAACAATGCATGGCATCAAGGACACATTAAATGCCTCATAGGAGGCTCAATTTAAAATACCAGAAGGCAAAGGTTTGATTTCTGCTGGTGCTATGCTATTGGCGAATGAACAGACTCGGGGATTTTCTATAGAATATATTGCAATAATAAACTGATTGGTGGTTTTCCATATTTTCCCAATACCACATACAAACAAGGCAAATACCACTAAAAGTCCTTCAGTTGAACAGCGGCCTGGTGGCCAAGTGGCTAGCGCTCTTGCCTTTGGTATCCCAGGCTTCAGGTTCGAATTCTAGCGGTGGCATGGATGTTTGTGAGTGGTTCGGAATCCACGTTAAACTGTAGGTCCCGGCCTGTTTAACTTAAGTTGTGCACAAGATGACCGTAGAGCGAAAAACCAAACCCTTCAGTTGAATATTATCCTAACCCTTTTCCTTTTTGTAAATGTAGTATATTGTAATGATGGACCTTAGATAAGCTAAATTTGCTACGATATCAACTTTGTAGCGAAAATGAAAATTCATAGAAAATATTTCTTAATTTCTGTGAATTTTCATTATTTATTTGAGCTATTATAATATTATACTGAATCTAGAATTTGCCATATTATATATAATATTAATACTTCGATATCATATTTAAATATATGAAATTAATAAATTTTATTATATTGAATAATTTTTCAATAAATGAACAGTAATTATTTATATTAATATGTTATTTATATTATTTAAAAAGACTTGAATTTATCTAATATAATATGTTTTTACAATATTTCGTTGAATTTATTGTTGAAATAATTCCGTGATAAAATACCTCTGTTTCCATAAAAGGGTCCAAACCTCACCAATTTAGAATTTCGGTCGTATCGATTTGAGAAAACGAATCGATAAAGTCCCACCATTTTAATTAGCTTTTAATTGTTGGAAACTTCATCGTAGTTTATAATCAAACTTTAAAAGCTAAATCTGAAGTAAGGTTCATTAAAAGTTCGTGACACATTTAAAGACTTCCATGTCTTATAATTAGCTTTGTAAAACCGATTGATAAGTAACACAAGATACAGTAATTTAACACTCCGAAGGCTTAACAATGGCTCCTAATTATCTTGTCATTTAACAGATGCGCTATTCAATACCTTTAAAGTAAATGACAGCTGAAAGTTATTTAAAATGGTTACAACGCCAATAGTAATATATGCAACTAATGTGCAGAATCAAATCCATTGGGGGCGTTCATTGTGGTCACTGTTTTCAGAAAGGAGTAGATGGGTATTTTGTGTAAGAGTCTCGCATTGATCATCAGATTGCATATTCGTAGTTTTCTGGGTTTTCTTTGAAACAACATGCAAGTGGAGAGTATTTTTTTTTTTTCAAAGTTTTCTCCTAGAAGGCAATTTTTTCTATTATCAATTTCCGTGAATTATTAGTGACCTACATAAATGATACACAAGGTCCAATGACCTACATGCAAAAAAGAAGACAGTTGTGAGAAAGAAACTATGAATAAACATTAAATCTACACTTAGCATTCATCATAGAATACTTGTCATCATAGAATGCATTTATGTATTCATTAGTATCATCATAGAAAACATTTATGCCATTATAGAGTACATTTATGTAGTCATTTAAGTCCTCATAGAATAAATTTATGTAATCATACAATACATTTATGTCATCACAAAATACATTTATGTAATCATACAATACATTTATGTCATCACAGAATACATTTATGTATCCATTTATGTCATCATAGAATACATTTATGTATTCATTTATGTCATCATAGAATACATTGTCAACATAGAATACAGTTATGTATTCATTTATGACATATAATACAGTTATGCATTCATTTAGGTCATCACAAAATACATTTATGTATCCATTTATGTCCTCATAGAATACATTTATGTATTCATTTATGTCATCATAGAATACATTTATGTCAACATATGTATTCATTTATGACATCATAGAATACATCTATGTATTCTATGTTAAAAGTAGATAACTTTTCAGTAATGGACAATAGTTTCATTGTAGATTCCAGAATGATGAAAATTGAGTACTTTTTCTACTTTGTCATTTCTGTAGATCATAGAACATGTCGAAATTCAAATAGCTACTTTTGTACGTATAACAGCAATGGTAAATGGCTCATTTCGGTATGATAGGCCTCTTATACATCATAAGCTTTAAAATATGTATTAAATATGTATAGCGTTTAGATATAGAACATTATGTGCTCTTCGTATAGTGCATTGTTGAATACGTCTGATGATACAGAATAATGCAGTTGTAAATACATGCAAAAGTATTGCAATAAAAATTAACATTACGATGAAAAAAACGTCTGTTAAACAAAAATTTTTAAATAAAAATTTTATTTGCAGTTTTTTAGAATTTAAACAGGATTTGTTATTTTGATAGGGGTGTATGATTTACTGAAGGAAATTCTGACTACGATCCCTGTATTTGTGTACTATTGCCACATGAACTAGTTTATAGATGCTCTGTTATTAATAGGCTAATTCCATGGTTCTTTTTTCTTAGTTTATTTCTTATGTAATGTGAATTATTTTCATGTAGGTAATCTTCAGAAAAACTTTTCTCCTTCATAGAGGTCGTGTCGACTCATCAAAATGGTAGCCCAAGATTAAAAATTTCAACAAATTACACTATTTTTGGACCTAGAAATGGCTTCAACACATTAGAGAGAAAAACTGATTATTTGAATTTTTATAAAAAAATGAAGTATTAATTGTATTTTAAAATGGCAAATACGAATAGTTATAATTTTAATTTTTATAGTTATAATGAAGTATGGCAACTGAGTATAATATTAAGATTCTTAGAAAATCGCATAGCATTACATTGATGTTTTAAAATTTCCATTTTTTTTCTATATTCTGAGTTTTTATTTAAACACAAAACTAGAATGATCACTTTCACATTCTTTATTTTTAAATGGTTGCTTTATTCAATATTGTGTGTTGGTCGCGATAAATTTTAATCAATATATTTTCATGCGATGATTCAATAAACATGATTTTATATAATGTTTTAATATTATTTCTGAACGATGATATTAAATATAATTGAACACTCAGGACTTTTGATTATACCGTTTGAATAAATCAAACTTGTTTTATCTATTTAGCACTTGAATAAACAAAATAGAAATCTTGTTCAGCCAAGTGCTAATTTGCATGAATTGCAACTGGATTACAAGTAAGAATATCTAAAATTGCCATAAACTGCAACCATTATGTTTCCTTACAATGGTCGCATTTTTGTATTTATAAATTATGATGGTCAAGGAGGCATAATAATTCACTCATTATTTTAACATTAACCATCATTATATCAATATTAACTCGAACTTATATTTTAATTGCGAGTCATGAGGTAATTCACATTTGATATAGCAGATTCAGCATGCAGCATAAGAGATTTATTACACTACATCAACATATAAACTTCACTTCGATAGGAATCTCAAGGCTAACAACACCATTTTTGTGACTCTTATTAAGAATGAGCTATCGGAGAAATCCCAGTAAACTTCTGTAAGCCAATCTGATATAAATGCAAGATACCTTTGCATACACACGAATGCAAACGAAGAATATCAATACTGGATACAAACGAAGTTCGATCCTTAACAACGATAAAGAATGTTCTTTTTTCTTAAAGCAATGATTAAGCAGTAAAAAAAAGCGAAATCTTGTGAATTCAAGTGCTAGTTTGCATGTATTGCCAATAGATTACACGTAAGAATATATCTATAATTGTCATAAACTGTAACCATTATGTTTACTTACAATGGACACGCTTTGTGTTTATATACATGGTGATACCATACAAGTTCAAACGACTTAAGGTGACATCATAACTCAATCCTTTAAATTCTTTTTTATCATATATAATCAGACGTTGTTGATAAGGGCTTGAAATTTTGATCTGATGTCGTTGGAAATGAAATAGTAAATATAAAGCAGATCCATCGTTACGTAGAATGCCTCATGTAATGCCTGATATGCTGCATTCATACTGTGCCACCATCATTTGAAACGAATACCTATCACTGTCATAGAGCCAGAGATTTCGGTTTGTCTTCCCTTATTGGGTTTCGAATCCGATTTCTTTTGTAATAATTTCCGTTTAAAATTATTCAGTTAACTATGGTATTGTTGAATTAATCAATAAATGAATTAAACATATTTGAAAGACATAGTTACGGTAATAGTATCACTTCATAATTTTAAGATTATTGTGGGTTTAGTCAATTCAAAATCCAATTCTTATATTATTGAAAAATGGAATTAATAATGATGCATTTAATTAGAAAATAAATAATAAAATAGTCCCAAAATATTAATAAAATTTAAAATTCAGAGAAATTTCTATGATTATATATATATATATATAAAGAAATTGCACGTATATGTTTTTCAATAATATATTAATAATTATTACTAGATTTATGAATCGTAAGGATTTGTTTAATTGTTTAGACTTAGGAATTCACATAAATAAGTAAATAAGTAAGACAACGGTAAATACAACCGAATGTACGGTAACACAACCGAATGAATTTTTTGATAAAAGCTATTTAATTCAATGAAAAAAGCATATAAATTAGTTTTGGCCCAACCCGTGGCCCAGGGGTTAAGCGCATAGCTGGCCAGAAAGAAGTCTCAGGTTCGAAAACCACTAATGGCATCCGTTGCAATTATTGCTTTCTGAAACGAGAAGATTCGATGATGATTCTGACAATGCATAATTGTCTTGCATCGATATTCATGCTGCTTAATCACAAGATTTCTCCCATATACTACTGTGCCCAAAAAGTAACACCAATTATTTTTTTCCAAAATTATTTATTCTTCCAAAATATGGTGGTTGTGGAACGATATGGGTTTCATTTTTTGGCGAAAAAGTCACGAAGAATCAACGTATCGTGAGCTGGCGCAATTAGTGTTTTCGGTACCAATCGAGATTTGACGCGTTTGAGGCCCAAAATGGAATTGACCGATCTTTTTGAAATTCCAACATAATCAGCAAGGTCTCTAATTGTAAATCGACGGTTTGCAAGCACCAAATCTTTAATTTTTTGGGCGTGAGCTTCGTCGGTTGAGGTTGATGTTCGACCAGACTTCGTCTTCAACGCATTCTCTGCTTCTTTTGAACTATTTATACCACTTCTAAACATTTCTTTCCGATATAGGAATGCTCACCGTATACCTTCTGAAACATTCTATACGCTTATTGAATGCAAGTTCTTTGCTCAGTTAATTCAGACATTTCAAAAATCGCCTTGAATCAGTTTTTGTCGTCTCACAAAGCCAAGCGTAACTCAAACACTAATGAATATTTTGACGTGAAATTTCCCACAGATGTCAAGGACAGTGCCAGCAACCTAAAAAAAAAAAAAAAATGAAATTCCATAAGGCCCTGGAGTTTTAATTTGAAAATGGGTCTTACTTTTTGGACACAATTGTAAAGCTGATATGGTTACCGCTAATTATAAAAGCCAGTTTGAAAGGCAATGTGGTTCTTCATTCATTACTGTAGGTGGGATGTTCGTGACATAACATAACATAAATAAAGGTTAAGCACATCGATGTACCACAAAAAAAAAACTAAATTAAATTGCCTTTAGGCCATCCTTTTCCAAAACTCAGTGTCCTAAAATAATTTAATATGCATAATTTTGTTCTTAATTCCTTAAATAAAAATTTTAATAACTCTAGTGCTTTATTTTTAGCCTTCAGAGGAGGTTTTAATTCTGCTTACTTGTTCCCCATTAACTTAATTGTTGGTTTCAGAGTAATTTACACCCATTATCATTAATTACTTCCGTTTCTATTTTCTTAGCTTACGAGTAAGGGATGTAGCGGTAGTCTTCACGGCTATCCATCTAATAGCTTTCAGTGGAACGTCTTTCAGCACCAGAATTTCCCCCTCGAAATTCGAAAGGTCGAGTCATTTCTAATCTTGACCCCACGAAAACACAGAAGATACGTATATATAAAATCCGAGAAAATAAATGAAATAATACGCATATTATTTTATTTATTATCCTTTATTTTTGTAGAATTTTTATTCTTTACTTCCGATTATTGATTCTGGAATGATATTTTTTAAACAACATTCATTTATTAAAATATTTAAATTTTTTGTTTACTTTTGAAACATTTATAAGATAAAATAATAATTTTGTTATCTTTGTAAAAGTTATAAGTACATGGTATGAAAATAAAATAAAAAAAGGAAAATAAATTCTATATTCTTATAATTCCCTCTAGAAATTCAAAATGTTGAGTAATCTCTAGTTTCAACTTCTATATTCTACTATATAAATATATATATATATAATTTTACGTATGATCATTTATTTTTGTAGAAATTTTATTGTTTACTTCCGATTATTGATTCTGGAATGATATTTTTTAAGCAACATTCCTTATGAAAATATTTTAATATTTTTTATTATTTTGGATCTTATAGATGTTTTAAAAGTAATTTTGTTCTCTTAGTAAAAGGTTATAAGTACATGGTATGAAAAGAATAAACTTGATAATAAATACTATATTCTTCTAATTTCCTCTAGAAATTCAAGAAGTTAAGTAATTTCTAGTCTTGACCCCATGAGAACATAGAATAAATAAATATATATATATATATATATATATATTTTTTATTTATCATCATTTAATTTTGTAGAAATTTTATTGTTTACTTTCGGTTACTGATTCTGGAATGATATTTGTAAACAATATTCACTTATAAAAATATTTTAATATTTTTTTTTTATTTTGGATCTTACACATGTTTTAAAAATTAATTTTGTTCTCTTAGTAAAGGTTACGAATACATGGCATACTTAAGAATAAACTTGAAAATAAATACTCTATTCTTCTAATTGCCTCTCGCAAATTCAAAAGTTCGAGTAATCTGCACTTTCGACCCTCGTGAGACCCAAAAGATTACAAATATATTATTTTATTTTATTTGTTATCATTTATTTTTGTAGAATAATCATTGTTCACTTTCGGTTATTGATTCTGGAATGATATTTTTAAACAACCCACGCTTATGAAAATATTTTAATATACAATATATCTTTTTTATTTTTTGAAGTTATAGATGTTTTTAAAATGTTTTTCTTCTCTTTCTAAAGATTATAAATTGGTGTAATTAAGAAAAAAATTGAAAATAAATACTGTATTCTTCTAAAATGGCAATAGATAAAAAAAATTAAAATAATGTCCGTAACTTGTTTTGATATTTTTATTTAATATTAAACGTATTGATTATTAAACAGTGTTTTAAATAGTAAAAAGTTTGGTATGCTTTGTCACTCTACTGCCATTTTATGCACACTTTAAGTCAATTAAATAGGGAGCTTTACAGTTTACAGTGCATTCCGAACCACTAATAAACATCCTGCCACTGCCAGGATTCGAATCTGAAAAGCCGAAGTGGTACCATAGGCTGATTGTCGCTTTTGGTACAACTTGGACGATTGTGGTGTAGTAGTAACAAAGGCCGATCGTTTGGTTACTATCAAAGGTAAAAGCGTTATCGAATTGACCATCTGGTCACTTTTGAACTCAAGAATCAGCCAAAGTAATAAAATCTAGAACAATAAAGCAATAACAGGGGCCTGAATGGCCGAGTGGCTAGCGTTCTGGCGCTCTGATACCACAGGTTTCGGCTTCGAGTCCCGGTGGTGCCATGGATGCTTGTAGTGGTTCGGAATCCACTTTAAACAATAGGGCCCGGTCCTAATAGGAGCGTTTCGAGGGGCATTGTTACTCCGCGTCCATATCTTCAAGTTACACGCGCCCCCTGGGTCATGCAAAGTGAGTAACGTCTGTGCAGCGTTTGCCTTAAGGCATCCAAGACCAAGCTGTCTAAGTGTTTGCCAGCTGCATTGGAACAAAAAAAATAAAGCAATAACAATTTAATGTTTCAAAAAAAGTTTTGTATACAGACAAACTTTAGTCAGAATTTTCTTTTTTAAGATTTTATTAAAATTAAATTTAAAAAAAAAAGCAATTTTACAGTATTATACATTACTGATTATTAGAATTTTAACATCAAATAAAAAAATTGATTGTAGAAAAAATGTCCAAAAATTCCAAAAGAAGGAAGAAGTTTTAGAATAATAAAATTATTGTTTAAATTAATTTATAAGGAAAAAATTATTAATTAAAATTTATGAATGACAGCTTTATGATCCTAAAGATTGAAACAATAAATAATTAAAAGAAAAATAGAAACACAATTGTTTTATTTCATAATTCGCCTACTTAGAAAAGAATTTTTTTATAAATGTGGTTATCTGATAAAGTATTGTAAAATTTACACCCAAATTTGGAAAGATTAAAATAAAAGTATGTTTTAGAAATATTTTCAATAAGTTTCCAATTTTAAATAATGGCTTTAAAACTTCACAGCGATTATTCAGGCTTAAATGTCGATATTTGTCTGTGATTCTCTTGATCTTTTCAAATAGTCTCATTTATTTCAATTAAGCAGTACTAATTCAATTTTATTCCAAATCAATCCAAAGGAAATGAAGGTCAGATGGTGATAAGTCAGTTAGTTGAAATCGAAGAATCTTAACTCGCTAATTATTGGGTTCGAATTCTAATGGTTAATGGTATTGTGGTATCCTTGGTTATTTTCGTGGAATTGTGTTAAGATCAACACTTGAATCAGCGTATAGATCTGGTGCAAAAACAAACACACAAACAAACAAGTAAACTCAAACATTGCCAAATGTTAAATGTACGATTTGTGTTGTTCAGAGGAAATCAACATTTTTGAACATCCCTTTAAAGGTAACTCATTTTTTATTACTGTTTTTTAAATAGTTTTTGATTAATTATTATCTAAATATTTATATTACAATAATCTTCAAGCAGCGTTTAACTAGCTTTTTAATGAAAAATAAAAATATTAAAAATTTTATTTTTCTCTACTTTTTATGTTATTTTATTCTAGTAGATACTCACTAAAAGGAAATCAATATGTGCAATATACATCATTTACAATTTGATTTGTCCTGATATATGTTATAAGATTGAACACGTAAATTCATTCTGTTTTATAAGTATCTGGGGGAAAATGAGGATTTTTGAGAATTCTTCCATATATTTGTGTTATGAAGTTGTTGCTGAATTTTAATATGACATAATATTGATAAATAACGCACGATTTGTAATATTATGCATTGTATTGCCTATATTATAGAATATAGTAGTTATATAATTAAATTTTCCTAAAATAAACTTTCGTTTCAATTTTCATGTTTCACAAATGAATTTTCTAGAATTTTTTTTACAATCTTGTGTAGAAAAGGATTTAATAGAAATTGTAATAAATGTATGTAAGCAATTTTTATAAGAATGAAATTAATGTTTTAACCTTTTGGTTTTTTACAGAATTTAGTATTTTATTTAAAACTATTAATGAATCTTCTTTTTTTTTGGAATAATACATCCATTTAATTTGACACTTTTCCGAATTTTAACTTCTTGGCGTATGTAAAAAAAACTCTGAAAATTCTAATATTATTAATACTAATTAATTTTAATATTACAAAGAATGATCAGAAATAAAGAAATCATATTTGCCATCCTTAATCACCCATTCTAACTTAATCCAATTCAATAGAGACCAGTAAATAGTATTTCAATTTAATGCTGTGATTACCAATTATTTAAACATACTAATGTCATAATTCATTTTCTATAGGAACATTATTTTAGTATATATTTAGTGAAAAACTAGATATATTAAATAAATCCAGTTCTATTTAAAAATCATTTATATTTTAAATCACCAGTAAACTGATAAGTTCTGTGTTTATAGAATTAGAGCTCCATGATATATAATCTTTTCAGAAAATTCCAGATTACACAGCTTATGTGTTGGGAAATCATTTATTTACATGCAAATTGTAAAATGATGCACGTATGCTAACCACTAAATTTTCCCTAATGGCCATGCGCGTAATTGAATTTTTGTGTACAGGAATATTTATTTTTATTTTACTTAAATCTTGTTTAATTTGGAAAATTAAGCTGATTTTGGGGTTAGGATAATTTATTTGATTAAATAATTAATATAAAATTTATTATACTTCAATGGACTTTAATTAATCGATGCAAGAATATATCTTTATATATACAAAACTGTTAACTATTACAGTATAGAAATAAGTATTAAAATAATGAAATAATTTCCATTTTGTGTATTTGTGTGTTATTTAAAAATAAAAATTGGCATGTTATTTATAAAATAAAAGGATGGATTGATTATTTACTTCGCCTATCTGGATATATTTGGTGGAAGTAATACAAATTATATATAGTGGTATATAATCCATGCCAAGGCGGGTTGAAGCTGTGGTATGGGCCAACTACATTATAAATGTTTTGGCTTTGAGTGTGTGTGTATATATATATATATATATAACATTAATAGTTTTTATATAACATTTTTGTCTTTTATTAAACTATTTTATATTTAAAATTTGTAAATTATTACTTTATAAAATTCCTTTTTAAAATTTTAAAACTTAATCCATATAAACTCATAAATAATATTGAAATAAATATATTAGAAATATAGTTGCTAATTCTTAATTGTATTATGCATCATATTCATTTTACATCTACATATTTTTAGTCTAGAAAATTATCAATAAATTTCAACGATAAATTATTCGAATTTAAAAAAAACAATTAAATATTTGTATCGTTATTTTTACGCAGTGAAATTGAGAAGAAAATTAATTCCATGCGTTTGTGTCAATACAAAAGCGAAAAATTGAGAAGTTTTATTTATGTTTTTCTGCTGAATTTATCTAGCATCTTTCAAGAGTAATCTTTAAAGACTTGCATTAAATCAACTGACTGTTCTCTTGATAAAATCTTGATTTTATCAACAATGGAAATGAATTCCAGCAAATACTTGAATATTTAGTAATACAATTATGGATACAAATTTTAGATTAACTGCCAGCAGCTCTTGGAAATTGATAAAAAAATATTTTAATCTGATTAACAGCTTATATTTATTAATTTTTTTGAGTACTATGATATTCCAAAATCTTATTTTCTGAGTATTGCAGATTATTTCACAAAAACTAATGCAAATTCTTAGAAATAAAAGCTAAGTTGATATGGAAATTTAAAATAGGCTATCAAGAAAATAAATGTCTATTTAAAAAAAAAAAATTTTGAGACAATTTTTTTCTAGTGCAATGAAAAATATCTTATTATATCTTATTATATATCTGATATGAGATAGAATAAAATAATTAAGAAATTATTGATTTAATAAAACAGAGTTTTTTTTTTCATATATAACTTTTCACATAAATTATTTAAAAATTAATTTCTGCAACAGAGATAAATCAGTAAATTAAGAAATATTCTACATATTCCAGTCGTATTTCGAAAAAAAAAACATTTTTTTTTTTTTTACTTTTGTAAATTTAATTAAGTTAATTAAGTTTAATCTATTAAATTAAGTTCATTAAAATTATTTAATTACAGGATTATAAAAAGTCAGAGTTATTTAATAAGAAAATAAATTCTTTTTGTAGCTAAATTAAATAATTTTTTGTGAGTATCATCTGAAATGTAGCATAAAATAATTAAGAAATTAGTGATTTATTAAATCAGAGGTTTTTTCACATATTTAACTTTCACATAAATTTTTTTAAGAACTAAATTCAGTAACAGAGATAAATCAATTAATAAATTATTCTATATATTCGAGTCGTATTTCGAAGAAGAAAGACAATTTTTTTATTTTTAAAAATTAATGCATTTTTATTAAATAAAATTTATTAAATGATTAAATTACATGATTATAAAAACAATCAGTGTTATTTAATTTAGGTAATGAATTTTTTTCATAGCTAAATTAAATTAAATTAATTTTTTGTTAGTATTATAAGTATATAGGTAGTACTCGTATATTAGCAAATTTAATTTTTAGAAACTAATGAAATAAATGAAGAATTTTCGCATTAAAAAATTAAATATTAATGGCTAAAAATTCTCATTTTTACGAATTATTTTTTGTTTCATAAAAATATTAATTGTTTAACTGTTTTAAATAAACTGCATCAAAATTTATACAGTAATTTAAAGACATTCGTTTTTAATATTCTTTGTTTATATATAAAATGTTTAATCTATTTCTAAATATATTATTCTTTTTAAGGCTAAATGAAGTATTTGATACATGCACGTGAAGGTAGTTACTATACAATTTGTTACATAATAATATTGATTATTTATTTTAATATTTTAAGTAAATTAAGCCTTTTAACGAGTCATTCTAAATGAATTAAATTGTAAACTTAAATAAACTAAATTCTTTAATTTATTCAGAAATTTGAATCTTAATGAAAAATTTTGTCCGATAAAGTTTAAAAGACAAAAACAAATCGTTTGAAGTTAATGAAACGCTTTAATATATTTTCGACATTAAAACGAAAACTACACATCAAAATAATCATTTAAAATCGGTAAGCACATATATACCCCATATCATATTTCACCATGTAAGTAAACTGAAAATATTTAAAGATATTTTCCTTTGCCAATGATAATCAGAAAAATATTTAAGAGTTTTTAACTTCTGAATTATGCAAATCATAATTTGTCAAAAATTATGGACTTTAAAATGAAAAATTCAAATACCAATTTATTTAAATTTTTTTTTGTTTATGTTGTGTTATGTTTTGTTTATGCATATGACAATTTGTTATATATTTATTGGTAATTTTTTTAAATTATTAATAGCATTACGTGTCTCAATAAAGTTTTGAACAATACTGAACATGAAAAAAAAAACACACAATGAATTCATATATATTGAATCCTATAAAATGGACGATTTCCTTCATGATTGTTTTAATTCAATAACTTATTAATATAAAAATATTGATAATATATAATAATTTTATATTAATTCATGAATATTTTGGTACAAAGACATTAATCAAATAAACTATTAAGATTTTATTCGGAAAGACATGCTTGCTTTAAAAGCAAACATTCTTTAACGGAAAGAACCCGCATAAGAATTTAGTTCCTAAATCATCCTCTTCCTTACGTTCGGACTTCCTAGGAAAAAAGATAACTTTTCTCTATCAAAAGTATTCCCATTACCAGCGAGTAGGGTTCGAAAACGTGAAAAAATCCCACCTGAAATATGAGACATATCATGCAGATGTCACATGATTTAGAATAGAAGCTATGGCACGCTTCAGTGCCATAGTAACCAAATTCAAAACACTTGCGTCGCCAAAAAAATAAAAATCTATATCTTTTTCCGACTATGCTCGCTTTTGCGAGGAAACCAGTGTTGCGAAGTATGGTTACATTTCGAAGCTCTTGATGAATTAAAGAAAAAAAGCAGATAATTTGGCAGGGTTATGATGGACTTCGGCAGCCAACGCCGTTTGAGTGCTGGCGCCAAATTCGAAGTGACGTTTTGAATATTGGCCAAAAAGTGTGGCCATCGGTTGAAAAAAGTGTGCCAAATACCTAATTAAGATCTACCAGTAAAAACGCGTGATGTTTAATTATAGTGAAAGATAATAATAAATTACTTTGTATTCTAAAATTAGAACTGGATAAATGTATTTCTCTTCTTCTAACTTATAAAAATGTATGCTGTTTTTCTGCAAATATGTATCTTTCTGAAAATATTTTTCCATATTTGAATCTTATTAACTTTATAGAATAAAATTCAAGCTAAATTGTTCTTTAGTGTACATAAAATCCATCTGGTATTGATTTGGATTGGATTGGATTCATACATATTGAATTTAGGATTTTTTTTTTTTTGCTATATACAGTTTTTACTAAAGAGAATAATAACATGCTAATAAATATCTGGAATTATTTCCTGTAGTGAATTTATAAACATGTACGAATTGAACGAATATTAATAGTGGAATCGAATTGAACGAATCATCAATTGTTGTAAATAGATTTTTATGTTATCCTTATAAATAACTTAATTAAAATTTAATTAGACTTTCTTTATATTAACTGTACCCTTTTGGATTCTATTATTATTATGCAAATTTTAATCTAAAGAAAAAAAAAAATAATTGAGTTTTCGAAATAAAAGAAAATTTAATGATTTTTTCAAATTATTTTCTTGGTTTTTGGGATTTAGTTTACCATTAAATACAGCACATCGCGAAAGTTTCATTTTGTAGTGTTCAGATTATTTTTTATATTTCAGAGTTACTAGTAAAATAATTAAAAATTTTTATTTTTATTTTTGTGAAAGAAAAAAAAATTGTTTTTATGTTTTGATGAAGGTTCCATCATTAAATAAAGTTTGTAGTGTTGTGCCAGTTGGATTGTATCTGGGTGTGATTGAGTTGTGACTTGAGACACAGGTTTGAGAATACATAGCTTTATTTACACATGCACATACACACAATTAACTACTCACAATATTTAACACATTTAAAGACATATAATTATAGATTCGTGGCAGGACTCCATTTATGAGCCGAAACCGATACTGGATACTCGCAGGGTGCTTGAAATATATTTACTCTCCGAGTGAGAGTCTGTAGGTCAATTTATACCCAGGTTGCGTTGAATATATTTAAATTACAAACTAAACGCTTCTCGGCAGAAACGCGGGTTGTGCTGTACTTCCTGTCGGGTGAGAGTCTCGAGACCTATTGACCACCTTCCCGAACGCCACAGGTGAGCCCTTGCAGTGAGTAGAAGGAAGCACGGTTGCAAAGTGTGTATACAAATATTGTAAAAGATATAAAATCAGTAATTTTAATTATAATTAATTTCATCAAAATATTAGTTCACTGATGCATCAAAACAATTTTCAATAAATACTTAAAAAATATGATTGTTTAACATGGAATATTTAATCATTTGGATTATTTTCTTGATGGAAAATCTGTTCTTCAACAAATTTTCATTTTATAAATAAATAACAAATTGAATGTCAAAGATCCATATTTCAAAAGGGAATTGAAAATTGTTGATAGAATTATTTTTAAGGAATAAATTGTTAAAGCGTTCATATGATCATGAAACTTGTAATGAAATAAACCTTTTGTTGATATTATAAATTGAAAATTGGAAGATTCCATAAATATTCTTTGAATAATACTTTTAAATCGCATAAACGTATAATTCATATTTATTAAATTATCCGTGCCTTCTGTCTTGAATAAATAATGCTAAAATATATCGATTCTAATTCATCGTATCGTTAAATTTAAAATAATTTCATAATCAAACAAATATCACTGAAATCTTCTGATTAAAATTTATCGATAAATAAGGCTAACGTAGCCTTTAGCGTCAAACATTTTTTACAAAAAGTTCCTTTAAAGTTTATTTTTTCAAATGAATCAGTGATTAATAAAATTATCAGAAAATAAAAGCCTTATCACTTTCCTTTCTAACGTTTTGTATGCTACGAAGCACCAAATCAAATTTGTTCAATTCTCACTGTTTGTTTTTGCTTCTTCCGACTTGAACTATCAATCCCCAGTTTTAAAGGTCATATTCTCCATTAAAATAAATTATGCAAATTTTTAGTTTAGCAGGGGAAAAGAACGAATCTTGTTAATCTTATTTAAAAGGATGGATTTTATTTTTTGGTTGTTAGGAAAAAGTATTGCCTGCATTCATGTCGCTAATTTCGTTACAGTAATGGTGGGATTCTCTTTTTAAACGAGAGCGCTGCTGTAATTGCGTTGGGAAATTAACATTTTTCTGTTTTTCGTCAATGAAAGTTATGCAAATTAAGTTTTGAAAAGTATCCTCGTTTTTGAAGGAAGAAAGTGATTTTCTTTTATTGTTATGGAATTGCAGTTTTACTCTTTTTCACTTAGCGTACTGCAATGATTTTGCTAAAAATTTAAAACTGATTTTCGTAAAAAATTTCTTTAAACTCAAATGTTAATATTCAAAAATATTATAAAAATTAAAATATACATATAAATATTAAACCTAATTAATTTACTTAATTAAAAGCTTCTACTTTATAAAGTGTAAAAATTTATATTATATATTGAAATTATATGTATGCGGGCCTGATGGTTGAGTGACTCGACGACACAGATTTTGAGTTGGAATCGCGACAGTGCCATGCAGGTTTGTTGTAGCTCGGAATACACTATGAACCGTAGGTCCCTGTCTAATATGACTGTAGACCATGGGGTGACAACTCTACCCCGTAAAAAGAAAAGCGGCCTGATGGCCAATAGGCTAGCGCTCTGGCCTTTGATACCACAGCTTCAAATCCTAGCAGCGACGATGCTTGTTAATGGTTCGGAAACCCTTTTTAAACTGTAGGTCCCGGTCTAATCAACCTAAAGTGTGCAAAAAATGATCGTAGAACCAAACCAAAACCAAACCTGTCTCAAACTCTGCCAGTAGGCAGACGGCCCACCGTAGAGATGTTCCACTAATGAAGAGGTTTGATTTATCGCTCTACGGTTATTTTTTTTTTTGCACGCTTTGGGAAAATTAGACCGGGACCTACAGTATAAAGTGGATTCCGACCCACTAACAACATCCATGCCACCATCAGGATTCGAACATGAAGCCTCTGGTACCGCAGGCCAGATTGGTAGCCAATTGGCCATCAGGCCCCACCGCTTTTGAAAAAGAAGTCTAATATATGCATGCTGTTGTATTTTTAAGCGTATATTCTGGAAGAAGGAATAAAAAATTTAAATAAAAGTTTATGAATTATATTGGAAACTATTTTTGATAAAGAATACAGAAATACGATAAAACTCTTTCGAACACACACACGCACAGATAATATATATATATATATATATATATATATATCTTTCTGTGCGTGTGTGTGTTCAAAGAGTTTATATATATATATTTATATATATATAGAAGATACAAAATCTTTTAGTTTAAAGCTTTTTAAAATTTTGTAGCAATTAAAAAATTTTTTTTTATACACTCAAAAGCTGGTTCTTTTTAACTAGTTCTCTATTTCAAAGCAGAATGCATGTCCATAAATCAAAAATAGGTCGTAAACCAAAAATATTACAAAAACACTTTTGAACAAATTACACACACACACACACAAAACATTTGAGATTATTTTAAAAATACTGTTTTTTGTTTTTACTTTATTTTCCCTGAATTTATTTTTTAAATAATTACTGTTTTCTAATGGACTTTATATTATATATAGGATAAAGGATATAAATATATAATTTTAGGATGCATATGTATATATATATATATATATATATATATATATATAAATGTTTGCATTTTACCATTAAAAACTGTTTGATTTAAAGATCTTGAACATTTATATTTCTAATTTAAATTTATAAACGGCTAAATATTACTTCACTTTTATATAACTAATTTATATCAAGTGTTAAAAATTGCTGCTAAATATATCTAGATAAATTCATTTCCAACTTTCAATCAGCAGAAATGCTTGTAGCATCCGAATAAGCCGTCCAATTTTGTGATAATACAAAATTTCTAATTTAGATAAATCCAACACTGGTGTAATAATTGCATGAGGTTGATTACAAACTCCCATCAGAAATTGGGGCCATCTCATTAAAGGGTACGAATCGTGGTCAATTTGTTGCAGAAGCACTTTGCTTAAACCTGCATTGAAATTTAATAAGGCAGCGCATTTGCTGGCACGGTTGAGCAAACAACACGTCTTTATTGAAGCGTAGGGTCAATAAATAAGAAATGTCTTTCGCTATGTTGGCAGTAAAAAATAATTCCAAATCTATAAAAGTTGAGTAGAAACATAAAAGGAAGTTGGGCTCAAACCAATAACATGCAGTCGTTCCGTATCAATGATAAACCAATGGATAAATATTCAGTTTTAATATATAATAAATGATGGTTGAAAATTAATTATTTTGTGGCAGACAGTAAAATATAGAACATTATTTTAACGTTATAAATTAACTAAATCATTTAAGAATTGTGACTTTATCCAAAATTGTAACAATGTACGAATTTACTATATGCTTTAATTAAAATTTCTAAGGATATGAAATAATATCATATATGAATAATATATTTTTGTTTTTTTTTAAATTCAATATTATCTGGTATTATTGTGGTACTTTCATTTATTACTATGTTTCTACACTATATACATAAATGAGTATATATAAAACAAATGGAATATATTAAGTACTACGGTATGTAAAGAAATATTATATTCAATTATATCAACATTAATTATTATCATTATCCTATATCATTATATGTAATCATATAATAATTAATTATTATCATCATCTTATATCACTATATATAATCAAGTATTACTCTATGCATACATTTTTTTTTTTTATAAAAGCACTAATAATATTTCATTAATAAATAATTTTTAGCAAATATTTATCATAATTGGTTGGGAAGATGAGATTAGCATACATTTATTCTAAGAATAGTTTTTAATTATGAAAACGTAACGTCAGGTCTGTATTGATGTTAAACGTAAACGTATAACAATCAATAGAGACCTGAAAATATTTGTTGCAATGCATTTATAAATATTTATATTCAAACATTCCAAATCATTTAAGAAAACTTGATGCATTAAATAAATTTTAAATTGATTGTGAAATTAAAAAAAAAAATCTTTTAACTCCTAGTTACCCACAAACAAAAAAAAAGGTTCAAATTAATAAATTCTGATGCAAATTAATATATTTGGAATAAATCACTTTCAAGATATGCAAGAGCATTTTTAAACTTTGTTTATCATTCATTAAAATGTTAAAGGAAAATTAAAATGAAATATTAAAAATTTTCCTAACACAAATACCATTTTTAAATTCTTACGTTTGAACTTTTATTGATGGAAAATATTTTCAGGCTTGAATACTATTTTATATTCTCTCCCTTTTAGTATAAATGACAAAAATATACTCTTAAAAATGGTATAATTAATAAATGTGAATACGATAAATAAAATAAACAATGATTATTTTTCCATTTTGTAATTACTTTCTCTTTTCTTACATTATTTATTAAAATTGTCATTGTCGTTTCACATTAAAATAATTTATTTAGACTAAATTGCAATATATTATCTGTTACGTGTTGAATAATATAAAATTGAATTACTATAATTTGAAAATTTTTTAATTACTGGTGATTGAAACTAAAAGCTTTAGAATTATCAATATTATATTCATAATTTAATCTTCTTCATTGGCACAGTAGCCCCATGTCACTCCTCAACAAGCTCAGAGGCCTGTTGCCCAATTGGCTGGCGCTCTGGCCTTTGGCAGCCCAGGCTTCAGGTTCGAATCCGGAGGCATAGATGTTTGTTAGTGGTTCAATGATGTTTCAAGATGTTTGTTAGTATCCAGTTAAACTGTAGATTCCGGTCTAATTAACCTAAAATATGCATAAAATGAACAGTAGAGGACAAACCAAACCTGAATAACCCCTGTCTCTTGTCAACTCCATGTCATGGCCTCGCTAGTCACTTGGTCAGGCCTCCTTAATCAAAAGATTTAAACGCCCATTAAAATGACAATAATGTATAATGAATATAAAATTAATGTATAAAACGTGTATATATATAATATATCAGAAATTGGGAAATTAAGAACATTTTAAAAACTGAGAACAAATAGAAAGAAAATGTTCACGTATTTGCTTTTGTTGAAAATTCTTAAGAAGTATTAAATTTTTGTCACTTTTCTTATAATTCCTAGATGGTTCAGTGAATGAGAAATGTAGCCACAAAATTTGGAAAAAAGAGTTCTTAATCCAATTAGAGCTTTAAAGTTAGTACATTCCGAGTACACGTGTTTTAAATAACATTTAACATTTGTATCGTTTAAGCAAATGTTAGCAGTCAAAGACTTTTTCACAAATACTCTTCAGTAGTAAAATGTAAGGAGAAATTAAAAGGTTTGGTTTGTCGCTCTACGGTCATTTTGTGCACACTTTAGGCTAATTAGACCAGGACCTACTGAGAAATTAAAAGTAGTAACACAAGATATAATAGGAGCAATACTTTCTAATAGGCGATACACAAACTAATATAATTTTTTTTTATAATATTAACTAGTACCATTGTTAAATATAGATAATTTTCTGGTTTTTTTTGGTTTATAATGCTGAATTGATGATTCAAAAGTAGGTAATAATTGATCTATTGCTCACGTCAAAAATAAATGCATGTATTGTTCATTATTAAAAAAGATTGTCTATTATCTAATTGTGATGATTTAGTTGAAATATGTTGTGATTTACACTTTTAGCAAAAATTAGTAATTTCTTTAAATAGTATTTAATTATGAAAAATTTACTTAAATAAAAAATATTATTGTTCAAATTAATACACAAAATATGTAAGCACAGTAAACAAATTTTCGAATGAATGCTGTTGTTGTTTTTTATCCGACTTATTGAATGACAGCAATATCTAAACCAAGTCTATGAACCCGTATGTTTTTAAACAGTAAGGGTAAAAATACAGCTTCTTTTTGTCCTTGACCTTACAGCACAAAAGGCATGGGATATCGAAAGGAATAAATCTGACTTTATCCCACCCTTTTATACCCTGGGCACTAAGTACCCATTTTAGTCTCCTTTTAAGACATGAATGGGTTACAGTGGGGCTATTTTAACCAGGGCCCATACGGGATTTTGAATGGATAAATAAATAAATAAATGAATGAAAACACAATTATTCGTTATCAAAAATTATTAATAAAAGGGAAGATGGTTATGCTTTATCTTAAAAAATAGGCCCTGGGAAGAAATCTTTTACTTTTATAAAGAGAACTGAACTTTAACGCCAAGAGAACTGAAAGAGTTTTTTATATAACCCTTTTGGAATTTTAAAATTACGTTTCATCAAGTCATGGTAAGTTTGGCTGATGCCTTTATAGATTTCATAGCAAGCCATGTACTTTATGTAGTGGCATTGTTGAAAAAGTATAAAATTGTGATGCATATCATATAGTATGAAGGATTATACTATTTATGACCCTTCAGTAAAATGTCCAAATTCTAAAAAAAACTTTGGCATGTTGTCTTTGTCATCTATTGAAATGAGATGACAAAGTTTAAGGAAAAAAAGGCAATCAAAGTTGTTCAATTCCTTTTTGCTTTTTTAAAATTAGTTATTAATATGATTAATGACTGCTTTTACACTTTTTCTTTTACATTGAAAACTTTTATTTTTCTTTATTTTAGACTTATGCAATCTTTGTATTTATCGGCCTGATGGCTGTCCGGAATCCACGTTTGTAGGTTTCCACCAAAACAAAACAAACCAAACCTGATGAATAAGAGGCTATTGCTCTGGCCCTTTTTACCACAGGCCGCCATGATTCAGCTTCGAATCATGGCGTTAACATGGATATTTGTTAGTGGTTTGGAATTCAGTTTAAACTATAGGCCCTACTGTCTAATTAGCCCTAGTTTGTAAAATTGACCATAGAGAGACAAACCAAACTTTTTTATTTACATGCTAACTCTTTTCCTTATTATTACTAAATTTATTTAAATCAATTTTCACCTGTGCATTTTTTGTATTGTGTACCTGATTAGTTTATGAATAATACTTTTGTGTTATACCAAAAGTGTATGTGTTTAAATAAAAAGGAAAGTGATTCAATACTTATAGGGCGACCACACCACTGTTTATTTTAACTTGTAACTTCTATTTTTTTTTTTACTGCATAAAATGTGTATTTTTGTTTATGTTATATTTATGTTGTTTTTTACTCTTTCGCTCTCTGTTATTTATCGACTTTATGGCTAAGTGGCTACCACAGGCCAGATCAATAGCTGAAGCTCAGCTCAGCTTTGAATATCAAGCTATCAAAGCAATAACTCAGCTTTGAATATCAAGCTATCAAAGCAATAACTCAGCTTTGAATATCAAGCTATCAAAGCAATAACTCAGCTTTGAATATCAAGCTATCAAAACAATAACTCAGCTTTGAATATCAAGCTATCAAAGCAATAACTCAGAATATCAAGCTATCAAAGCAATAACTCAGCTTTGAATATCAAGATCAAAGCAATAACTCAAGCTATCAAAGCAATAACTCAGCTTTGAATATCAAGCTATCAAAGCAATAACTCAGCTTTGAATCTTGGCTATGGAACGGATGTTTGTTACTGGTCTGAAATTCAACTGATCTGATTAGCCCAAAGAGTGCACAAAATGACCGTAGAGCGACAAACCGAACCGAACCAAACCAAACCTGATGGCTAAGTTGCTTTTCCTCTGGCCCTTTGTACCACAGGCTTCAGCTTCGAATTCTGGCGTTGACATGGATATTTGTTAGTGGTTTGGAATTCAGTTTAAACTGCAGTTCTTTATCTAATTAGCCATAGTGTGCCAAAACACGACTTTATAGCTACAAACCCTAACTTTGTTTTCGATCTTCTAACTCTTTTCCTTATTATTAAATTTATTTTAATCTGTCTATTTGCACCCAAAGATTTTTTGCTAATGTGTGCCGGATAGGTTTATGAATAATACTTTTTTGTGGTATGGAAACAATGTCTGTAGTTAAATAAAAATAACAATGGTTCAAAACTTATAGGCTGACCCTATACCACTATTTATTTTGACTTGTAATTCACAGTTCGATTCAGGTTTATCGGTTTATCTTCCTAGTTTATCGGCCTGATGGCTTAGTAGCTATTGCTCTGGCCTGGTACTACAGGCTTCAGCTTCAAACTCTGGTGGCATGCATGTTTGTTAGTGGCTGGGAGTCAATTTAAACTGTAGAGCCCTGATCTAATTAGCCCAAAGTGTGAAAAAAAATCACCGTAGAGCGATAAATCAACCTTTGTTACCTGAATGCTAAGTCTTTTCTTTATTATTATTGTTATTAAATTTATTTTAATCTATTTTCCCCCGTGCATTTTTTTTTTTTGTATTGTGTACCTGATAGGTTTATGAATAATACTTTTGTGGTATACTAACAATGTCTGTGGTAAATAAAAAAACTTATAGGGCGACCCTACCACTGTTTATTTTAACTTGTAATTCATGGTTCGATTTTTCCTCACCATTCTCAGAAGGGCATTGCGACCCCCGTCACGAATGGCAGGAGATAGCGCGGGGGCCGACAGAAGCAGAAAATGGGTCTTTCCCCCTCTGGCGAAAGATTGACCCATATTTCGCTCGATCAATTTCAGCTGGCAGCCGACTCGGGATTCGAGCTCCGCTACTTCAGATCTCCCCCGACGAAGGATTAGCGGGGAAAGATTCCTCGAATTTTAATAACTTTTTTATTTCTGCTTCTTCTACCCTTTTCCCTTCTTCTGCTGGTGCTTTCGGGAATATTTTTCAATTGCTCTACTGCGAGAGAGCTCTGTTGTTGGGAATCATTGGTAGTCTGAAAGCTTTTGGATTCTGGTTAATGTGAGAAGGGGTTTTCCATTCTTGTTCAATTTATTTTATTTCGGGTTTTGTGTCTGAAGTCCGAGGATTATTACTGAAAAGAGAACAAATAAAACAGGTATGAATGGGAAACTAAGCCTTTCCAGAAAAGGTTTAAAAAACGAATTATAGAAATTTTTAATTTGGTTATGTTTTGTTTATGTTATAGCCTGGCAATTCAGAAAAATATTAGAATAAACAAGTATACAAAACAAATCACGATATCAAAGAGTAATTTTTTTTGCGCAATTTATATTGTCTTTTCCACAATCAGCTAAAATTTAAACAAAAGAAAAAAAAAAAATCGCAATTCTTAAAGAATATGAGAATTTTGTAAAATTATTTTTGACATATTATAAATGGCAAGTTTTGATTCATAGAAATTTTTAAAATAAACTGAACGTAATTAAATTATAGTCCAGCAATTCAGAGGAACATTAGAATAAATCCAAATATCACAAGTAATTTTTTTTTTTTGGGCGATTTATACTCTTTTACTCAATCAGCTAAAATTTAAACAAAAGAAAAAACAAATTCTAAGAAATATGAGAAATTTTGTAAAAATAATTTTGATTAATTATAAATGGTAAGTTAGGAATTATAGAAATTTTTATTTAATTGTGTTTGGTAAATTTTTATAGCTCAGCAATTCAGAAAAACATTAGAATAAGCAAGTATACAAAATAAATCTCGATATCACAAATAATTCTTTAATTGAATTATACTCTTTTACATAATCGACCAAAGTTTAAACAAAAGAAAAATCAGTCCAATTACGGTAATTCTTTTTACGAGAATTTTTTTACACTTTATTTTTTACCAATTTATCAATGGAGTCAAAAATGTTTAGATGTAATTCTCAAGTGATTTAGTAAATACGGATCATTGGGAAATTATGAATAAAAAGATTTCATACATTCAAAGCTAGTTACTTAAATTTTTTTTTACATATTTAACGAGTTTGTCTTAATACCTTATCACATAGCCTAAATTTCGTTGCGTAAAGCATTGAGCAAACTAGATTTAAAGTATAAGAGAATTCCTATTCACAAAGATGAGAACAAATAAAATATGAGTTTCAAAGACATCATAATTGCTTGTTGAATGGATAAAGCCATAAAAATTGTCATCTTATATTTTTGTTATAATATCTTGGATAGTTTTTGAATCCACTTTTCTTAGAATAATTATCTACACAGTGGAAGTTACAGATTTTACAAAATAATGTTTTTAAAAAAAAAAAAAAAAAAATATTACTAAAGAAAGTGACAGAAAGTGCTGAAATTCGAAGTGTTAATTATTTTGATTGTAGAGACATTTTGTATTAAATAATTCTGTAAGAAACTTAAAGGTTTTTGCATCGAATTTAAATTTAAAAAAAATACATACACATTTTCAGTGTGATTGAAGAGATGTGGGAGGATTGTTTGGATTACAAAATCGAATCAACTCAAAATCTTACAAAAGTATATAATTTTTTATAAAAAATGCGAAAACACACCTGCATTTCAATATGTGGCAGAAGTGAATATGGATTAGAATTTAACTGTAAAGATTATCCCAAAATGCTGATTTTCTTTTATTATTAAATATCTGTGAAAAATGTTTTAATAAAATGATTAGTGTGATAAGATCTGAACTTCAAGAAGACTTGATAAAAGGGTGAACGGTGACTCAAAATGATTTGTTTGATTACTATTGACAGTAACTTCACTGTAAACAAATAAAAAATAACTTTGAAGAAAATGCAAAAGAAATATCAAAGTTTAGTTTAAGTTTGTTTTATATTTTTTTATTCCAATTTTGTCACACAGACAATATTCAAGTGATAGTCGATGTATAATGTTTATAACTTCCTTTTATGAGCTTACTTCAAAGAGCCTGTCTTTGCTCCTTGTTCCAAAAACTGAACGAACTGATTGTGCTTGTAGATAATACATCAAAGACTACGAGCGTACTGTATAATGCCTTACTTAACGAACTACCTCTTGGAAGGTTATCTGTCGACCAATCAGTGACCATGAATGTGCTTCCAATGCAAGGTGTGAATTCAGCTACCTCAGCTACCACTTGAATGTTGCTTTTGTGTTTGTGTTTGGTTTGTCATTAATTATTGCTAATTAGACCGGGACCTACAGTTTAATGTGGATTCCGAACGACTAGCACACAACAATGGCAGAGGCAGGATTGGAACTGAAACTTGTGGTACCAAAGGCCAAGGAGTTAGCCAATTGGCTCTCAGGCTGCTGTTGAGTGTGTGATCAACGAGAGTCACATAAAACTGTTACATAATACACAAACAAAAATTTGTCTACCTTCTGCATTTTGTCTAATATTTTTCTTCTTATCATTGTTTACAACAGAGTTATTGCTTGTAATGAGGGCAATCAGATGCACCACATTTGAAAGTCCTATTTCAGAAAAGAATATTAGAAAAAGCCCTTTTTATTTACCTTTCATAAGCAAAAGTTTAAAAAAAAATGCCAATGAGGATCTGAAAATCAGTTAAATTTTTTTTATTCTCATATTTTTCCTCTCATGTCAGCCTGATTCAGTCTCTTTCAGATGGAATGTTCTGCAAGCATACTTCACCCCTATTTCGCGGTTAAGAAGAGACATGCTATAACCACAACTGTAGAAATCAGCAGACAGTAAACAGCAGTCTGTATTAATTAGATTATCGTATTCCATATTTGTATTTTATTTAGTTAATAAACGTATTAGGCGTCTGCGAGAGCTGAGGTAGAGAAACCCCTGCTCTATAATTTGTGCCTTTCAGTTTAGGAGTTAGAAAATCCAGGAGTTTTATTTAGAGGGAGAAACTGTGAGTAAGGTGAACACATATTTTAACCTATTTATTCTCAATTTATTTATTCAAAAAGGTTTATTGTTACAACTGTTAAACTGAAGAAACACAAACTTCAAGCGTGTCAAGAGCAATTATTTTTTATATAATGTAAAAGTGTTCTCCATTGAAAAAGAGGGCCTGATGGCCGAGTGGCTAGCATTCTGGTACTTGGTATCACAGGTTTCGGGTTCGAGTCTCGGATGGTTCCATGGATATATAGTGGTTCGAATCCATTTTAAAGCAATAATCCACTTTTTAGCAAGAGTGCAAGAATCCCCTTTAAACAGCAGGTCCTTGCCTAATATGATCGTAGAGCATTATGGGGTAGTGTTACTCGCGTCCGTAGCATATCTTCAAGCCACACGTACGCCCTGTATTGTGCTAAATGAGTAACGTCGGTGCCGCTCTTGATTGAGGCATAAAGATAACTGTCTAAGTATTTGCCAGCTGCATTAGGAAAAAAAAATCATTTAAAAAAAGAAAGTATCAATGATAAGATTATCGGTGACTTGTTATTATCTTGTATTATTACTTGTATTATCATGTAACGCTTAGTTTTAGTAAAGCAAAGGGTAAAAAAAAAAAAAAAAACAACCTTTGCTAGTACTATCGTAAGAGTTTTGCCGATATGTCCACCATTTTTTGAGTTATAAGGTTTTAAAATCGTCCCATTCTGTTACATTATTTATATAATATGCAAATAATAAGAATACATAAAAACATTTTTTTATTTAAATATTATGTACAAAGTCTGCACTAAAAACGTATTGCATATCTTTAAAATATATATTAACTACCTTTCTGAAGTATCAACCAAGACTATTTGGACATTGAAGACGGCATAGCAAATTCCAAAACGAGATTATTGGCTATTGATATGGAGCGAAATAAGGTCTGGAATATTCAATTGGGACAGCTGCCAAATATTTCGATCATTGCATTGATAATGAGTACTGCGTGTTCTAGTCTCGGCTCATGAAATCATCAGACCAGGTAGTCCGGTGATTGGGGGCTATTTTCTCAAAATCAATTCTTAAGAAACCTTTGTTCACTGGTGTGTTTAAGGTAGTTTTTTTTTTATAAAATTGCGTTGGATTATAGTTAAATTTGTAAATCTAATCATCACAATCTGTTTAAATTATTTAAGTTATCGTAATTCTCGAGGAAAAAAATCTTATTTATTAAAATCTTGCAAAATTTTTCAATAAAAATAAATTTTAGATTAAAGCTAAAAAAAACAACCTTTGGTTTAAAAATGTAATGGTAATGTATGATTATGATAAATGACGTAAATGTTTAACATTTTTGTTAAATAATAATATTCAAAATTCTTTGATTATATTTTTGTTACAAATAAATATTTTAAAAAGGCGTTATTACTCGTATATAACAAAAGATGAGAAATACTAAAAAGATTATGTTTAAAAAGTCTTTTTTATGATTTGAAGACTTTTTAGGCTCTTAAGCATTAATGGCAGCTTGTTGGCCAATTGGCTAGTGCTCTGGTCTCTGGCTATCTCAGGCTTCAGGTTCGAATTCTGACGGTGGCATGGATGTTTGTTAGCGGTTTGGGGGTCAACGTTAAACTCTATGTCCTGGTCTAATTAGTCTAAAGGATGCCAGAAATGACTAGAAAATTTTAATTTGTAGGATTAGTTATATTTGCTGTATATATTTAATAATTTTGAGAAATAATAATATTCAAAATTCTATGACTTGATTTTGAAACAAATATTTTAAAAGATAATAAATTTATATAATACAAAAAGGGAGATATAGTAAAAGATTGTTTAAAAAGTCCTCAAATTATAAAGAGATTTTTCAAACTCCTGAGCATTAATGGTCTAATATTAGCCTAAAGTGTGCACAAAATGACTTTACAGCAAACAAACCAAACCTAAGCATTAATGGCGGCCTGATGGCCAATCAGCGCTGTGTCCTTTGGTATAACTAGCTTCAAGTTCGAATCCTGGAGATGGCATAGATGATTATTATGGTTCGGAATCCACGTTAAACTGTTGGTACGCTCAATTAGCCTAAAGTGTGTAACAAATTACCGTAGAGCGACAAAAAACAAACCTAAGGCATTAACAATGACTATTTCATAATGAAAGCACAACTTTGATAGATAAATGTTGCTTGTTGGTGTTAACACAACCAGATAATCTGAAGGTTTGAAAAGTTCGCTCATAGCTTCACACACACACAATGAATTGACTTTCGAGCCTGTGATTTAACGTATCCTTATCCGATGAAGAGAGGGGCGTTTACAATTGGTTTCGATTTCCAGTGTTTAAAGTAATTGTCTTCACATAAAAACACTTTGAATTGATCATCAAGCTCTCCTGACACCTAAAACTTTTAAAAGCACATGTATAAAGAAATTTCAGCCTTACAATTATTTAAGGTAGAATTCGTTGAACATGTGCAAACAATTTTCAACGTTCGTTTCTATAAATTTTTTTTAAATTTTACTTTTTCTGTACGGTCCATTTAAAAACGTATAATTGTTAGCTCTTGTTTGTTTCAATTTTATTGTGTGTGTGTGCTATCATTAATTAAAGTAAGAGAGCAAAGCGTGATCACACCGTGATTCTTACGTGAAGTAGTCGCTTGGGAACCCTTGATTTCTCCCCCTGAGTAATTCGAATGTAGAGTAAGTATCCCTAATCTGCCCTTGCTCTGTTTTGTAATTAGGGCTGCACTAGACAATTTACTGGAAGGGCATTGCTCTACTGAGAGAACAAATAGTCCAGTAAAGAAATCGAAGATAGTTTTATCTTTTTAACCCTTTAAGGATCTCATTGTAAAATTTTTTTGTTAAATCTTAAGTTATATCGGTGTGCGTGTGTATCGACTGATGTGTTAAAGATGTCCTTTATTAAAGCATTATTTTTTATTTTCTTTAGATTTCTGATTTGCTTTCTCAATACATAGTCCATGAACACTCAAAGATACGAATTTTATTTAACTACAAATATCAGTAATGCTACTAATATTCAGTGCATCAGTAATATTCGCAAAATGTTTTCATACAATACAATACACGAGGAAAAATAGACATTGGGAAAGGTGGAAATAGGGTTAATTATGATGGGTCCAAGTTATGCAAGTTATGAAAATGTGACATTCAACCTCCCAATGGCAATTCTTAGCCTTGTACTGAGGAAGTTCAGTCAGTATATAGAGGGCGGTGCTGATGCGCTGCAGTAGGTATTGCCAGATAAACTAAAGAAGCGGTTACAATCTTTCCTCTTTCTCCTGCGGCCTGATGGAAAATTGAATAGCGCTCTGGCTTTTGGTATCACAGGTTTTAAGTTCTAATCCTGCCTGTGGCATGGATGTTTGTGAGTGGTTCGGAATCCATATTAAACTGTAGGCCCTAATTAGCCTAAAATGGGCACAAAATGATCGTATAGTGACAAATCAAACCAAACCCATCTTTCTCCACCGACATTCTGGCATGGGGCCAGAAATAAAAGACATTGTAGTTCTGGTAATAGCAATTTTATCTTTTGACTTTTTAATGTATTGGCAAGGAGACTTCCAATGGGAAGCACTTGCTGATGCACACTGAAGTTCTTGATCTGGGCAGTATGTTTTAGTGGACTGCCGGTTTTTCCGAGACGGGGAACTGGTGAGGTTTCACTGTCTCCGAAGGGTGACTTTACAGTAGTGTGATACGTCGCTATTGAGTCCGACAATTTCTCAAGCCTTATAGTGACATAGGATATGGGGAATCCTTGGGTGAGAATCAAGTGTGGACTATCTCATTTCTGCATGAACTTTGAAGTCTTTTTTTTTTTTTGACTTGCTAATGTGATGCAAAGTGACCCAAACTTTTTCACCTGAGGGTAAAGTGCTAGTTTCCGTTTCTTGACAAATCGTTGCTTCCGTTGTTCTTGTTTCAATACAATTCGTTCTCTTATGTCGTTTGAGACAGTTGCTGATATTTTTAAGTACGGAATGATTTATGCTACTAAGTTGTCGTTTTCCACCACAGCTTCGAACCTTTGAACTACTTCATCCACATACCAAGAACTTCGTATGATGTCTTCATATTTCTCTTCCAAATTGTAAGAAGATGTTTGATCAGTGGCTTCACAGACGTTAGGATTGCTAGACGGAGTTCGAGATCTCTACTTTTGCGTTCTACAGGATACCCTTGTAGATTTTTTTTTAAAAAAAATATAAGATATGTAGTGAATAGATTTGTCAACCAAATTGTAACTGGGTGGGGTTGGGTTGAGATACTTGAGGAACAGATTGGAGAACTCCCAGCTATATTTACACACGCACATACACCACACACATACAATTAGAGACATACAATATGTAAAACATTTAAAGACAGATAATTATATGGAAGGATTCCACTTCTAAGCCGAAAACTCAACTCAGCTACGCGCAGAAAAAAAGTGCTAGAAATATACCTTCTCTCAGGGTAAGTGTCAGTATGTCAACTAATATGCAGAGTTGCGCTTAATATACTTCCTCTAGGGGGCTCACCCCTGTAGGTCCCCTGACTGTAGGTCCCGGTCTAATTAAGCTCAAAGTGTGCAAAAAATGACCTTAGAGCGATAAACCAAACCTTAGAAGAATTATCATTCACTTATCTCTCATGTCGAAGAAATCTGGACATCGCAAACAAACACTGAAATATTAATTTTGGAAATCTTAAAATAAGCTATTTAAAAAAATAAAAATACAATTTTAATTAAAAAGAAATTATTCACTTGTTGCCTTTTAAAAGATAATAATGTTAACATTTAAAAACAATTACAAATAGATTAAACATCTAATCCTTCTGAACTTAAAATTTTTCCATTTTATATCATCATCATTGGCGCAACAACCTCATAGTGGGACAAAGGCCGTCTGCCTACTGGCAGATTTCGAGACAGGGGTGTTTTTCTTTTTACGGGGTAGGGTTGCCAGCCATATGCCCTAATGCTCTATAGTCATATTAGACTTGGGACCTACGGTTTAAAGCGTATTCTGAACCACTGCAAACATTCATGGCGCCGCCGGGACTAGAACCCGAAAAGTATTTTATATAATAAGATAAAATTTGGGATTAAATATTTCTTTGAATATTGGATATCTATATTTGTAAAATTCATATTTGTGATTAAATATAAAAATCTATATTTGTTACATTCATTTATATAAATCAAATTTTTTATCTATGTTTAATCATTTTTTAATGTTAAATTATGTTGTTCTAGTAGCAATTGGAATATTCTTTAAAATATTACAACATAAAGTTCTTTTCCAAAAAGATTTCGCATTTTTTTATTTAAAAATTTTTTTTTTTATTTTTATAAATTTACTTTATAATTATAATAAAATAAAAAAGTTATTATATAAAATTAATAAAAATTATTTAAATTATTAAAAATTATATTTTTATATAAAATTTACTTTATAAATTATAATAAAATAAAAAAATTATTATATAAAATTAATAAAAATTATTTAAATTATTAAAAATTATATTTTTATATAAAATTTAATTTATGAATTGTAATTTTTTTTCATAAATTATAAGTAAAAGAAAGTTTACTGAAAGAAATTAATAGAAAATACGAAGAAAAACACATTTTAAAATATTTATTTTTATCTCAGAAGGGAAGATTTTTATTATTTTTTTTCTTTCTTCTGATGTAAAAACTTATCCAACAACAGATTGCATGGAATCTGTAAACATCCGTTTCAAAGACGGAAATGGATGAATCGATTTCCAGTTTGGGGGCTAGTCAGATATGTGCTGCGCAAAGTTGGTTTTAGGAGAAAAAAGTATGAGTTAAGAGTGGAATTTTTTTCATCTAGTTTTTCTTTAATATCGTATAATCTAACATTTTAATTATTTTAAATTAAAATTCTTTTTTATTTCAATTAAAATCCGTTCTAATTGACATTTCTCACCCTATGATGCCGGGTTTATTTTTTTTTTTTTATATCCATCCGATTTGATTACCAATTTCCTTCACAATCGATGGTAGGACAATACAAATATTTTTGTCATAACAATAGAAATAACCTTTTTCTTTTTAATTAAATATATTTTTTTGAATGCAAATGGCATGCCAGAAAATTTGCTTAACTGCTGAAAATAGTATTTCCAATTTTTTTTGTCTTAAATTGTTTCAAAGAATGAAATAAATAATGAAAATTAAAGATCTTTATTAGTTTGGAATTAATTGTATTGATTTTGAACATAAAAAGGGGAGTGTCAATTAATTGTATTAATTTGAAACAATAAGAACAGTTTTTGCAGCTGTTTAAATTCTTTTGAATGTCTTTTTGGTCGCAATTAGATTATGGCGCATTTATTTTAATTTCCATTTCCTGTTTGGGACCACACGGTTTCTTTTACATGCCAATCATCTCTACCATTGACAAAATTCCTGTATAAATAAAAGTTAAAGATACATTTGTTCAAAAAATATTAGCCAATCATGAGTCTTTTGAATAATAATAATAGTACTATTGTAAGATGGATCGTACTATTGTAAGATGGATCGTACTATTGTACGATGCGAATCCGTACAAATTGCTCATTTTGAATTGGAACCTATTTGATGTTTTATACAGTCTAACGCAAGTTTAATCCTTGACAGCTTGGCTATAAAAGCAGTACAGTCCTTACTAACTCAAAGTGTACAACATCTTCGAAGGAAACAATTGATGGAAGGACAATGATATTAATTTTTTTCTCTAGGATTCACGACCGACGAAACGATTCAAAATTTCGTTAACAATTTCAATTATCTGATAGTTAGCAAAATATTCTCCTTCTGATACTTCTTTTACACAAACTGAAGACAACAATTTCACTCATAAGTACTCCCTGAATGTACGGATAAAAAAAAATAATAATAATTTCGCAATGCTTGAATTGATGGAGTTTCTGACCATCAAATATTTCCCCCAAATTAATTTTATTTTGACTGATTTTGATTTAATTCATGTTTATTCAATTCCTTCTATTAGCTCTCCCTATATATATCTTGTTCAAATTTTCAATCGTTCATAAAATACTTTTTTGTTCATCCACTCAACTTCAAATACATTTTTTGAACTTGTAGTGGATGACACTGGATGTTAATACAGTTTTTTTATATATTAATTCAGTACTTAAATTTAAAATTAATTTTAGTTTTTTAGATTTAAGTTGCATGTATCCACCAATAGATGTCGCCAGATAAACTTAAAAAAATGAATGAAAATTATTTATAAAGGACTTTCTGCAATGTAGTGAAAAAAAAAGTAGGAATTGACTTTTAAAAAAATCTTTTTTTATATTACTTGTTTTACTTGATTACTTTAATATACATCTTCCTTTTGCGGGCAAATTCTTTGGACTTTGATTTAAGCAATATCATTCCAGCTGTTTTTTAAACATGAAAGCTATTTTAGCCCTGAATTCATTGTATCATTACAATGAGAATTTTAAGAGTCGAATTCGAACGCACGGGGATTTAAAACAAGTTTGTCAGAACGGGCATCAAAAATTCAAAAGCTGCGTGCTAATGAGAATGGCAGCGAAACCCGCGGATAATAAAATGAGCCTCCGTTTGATTTTCCAACTGCTACCTCGGTGATCGATTGGAAAACCAATTTTGTGCTTCTTTACAAGCAACGTAAATAGCTTTCGAATGCTTTTACCTTGAAAATGATACTTTTTTGTGAAAGGCAATGCACTTTTTGGAGGGATGGGGAGGTAGTAATTGTTTTCTTTATTGCGTGCTTTATTTGAATTCCTTTTAATATTGTGCAGTAAGAAATGTAATTTGGTTTTCTAAATATTTAAACAGTTAGTACATAAAATGAAAAAAATAATAAAGTTATTGTTGCTGTTAATAAGTTGTATTTTAAAAAAGAAATGCCATGAAAACAATATTTTAAATACATTTTACTCTTTCTAAAAAAAAAAAATTTCCAAGATTTTTATCGAATATTTAATTTCTTTTTATGTATTAAAATATGTGTATTAATAATTAATATTAGTATAAATATATATTAATAGCTAATATTTGATATTATTTATTTTATGTGTTAATATTTGAGCATGTTAGGAAACAATAGTTTTTTTAATGATAAAAATTACATCGTAGTTTTTTCACGAATTATCCGTTATTTACATCTATCGTCATACAAAAGAAGTTTATTTGTTTTAAATGTATTGGGTGTAATCATGTAATCTTGTTTTTGCTTTATACTAAACAATGTTGGGCCTCGTCTTCCGGTCTGTTTAGCTTAAAGTGTGTACAAGGTGACCGTGGAGCGACAAACCGAACCAACCACTTCTAATGTGTACCACAAACAATCTACCGACGAGTAATGAGGGGGAGGACATGGGAGAAAACCCAGTGAAATCCGATTACTCAGCCTGACTTTGGTGCGAGAAGATTTACGCACCTTGTTACAATTGTAAATGAATTTACTCTTATCTTAAATTACGCTCATTGTCACAATCGCAGTCGAATTTACCTTGTTCATTAAATTCCACACATTGTCACAATCGCAGTCGCATTCACTCGTTTCTTAAATTACGCTCATTGTGACAATCGCAGTCGAATTGACTCGTTTCTTAAATTACGCACATTGTCACAATCGCAGTCGAATTAACTCGTTTCTTAAATACGCACATTGTCACAATCGCAGTCGCATTCACTCGTTTCTTAAATTACACTCATTGTCACAATCGCAGACGAATTTACTTTTCTTAAATACGCACATTGCCACAATCGCAGTCGAATTGACTCGTTTCTTAAATACGCACATTGTCACAATCGCAGTCGAATTGACTCGTTTCTTAAATTACACTCATTGTCACAATCGCAGACGAATTTACTCTCGTTTCTTAAATACGCACATTGTCACAATCGCAGTCGCATTCACTCGTTTCTTAAATTACACTCATTGTCACAATCGCAGACGAATTTACTCGTTTCTTAAATACGCACATTGCCACAATCGCAGACGAATTTACTCGTTTCTTAAATACGCACATTGTCACAATCGCAGTCGAATTGACTCGTTTCTTAAATTACACTCATTGTCACAATCGCAGACGAATTAACTCGTTTCTTAAATACGCACATTGTCACAATCGCAGTCGCATTCACTGTCACTCATTGTCACAATCGCAGACGAATTTACTCGTTTCTTAAATACGCACATTGCCACAATCGCAGACGAATTTACGTTTCTTAAATACGCACATTGTCACAATCGCAGTCGCATTCACTCGTTTCTTAAATTACGCTCATTGTGACAATCGCAGTCGAATTGACTCGTTTCTTAAATTACGCACATTGTCACAATCGCAGTCGAATTAACTCGTTTCTTAAATACGCACATTGTCACAATCGCAGTCGCATTCACTCGTTTCTTAAATTACACTCATTGTCACAATCGCAGACGAATTTACTCGTTTCTTAAATACGCACATTGCCACAATCGCAGACGAATTTACTGTTTCTTAAATACGCACATTGTCACAATCGCAGTCGCATTCACTGTTTCTTAAATACGCACATTGTCACAATCGCAGTCGCATTTACTTTTCTTAAATTACGCCCATTGTGACAATCGCAGTCGAATTGACTCGTTTCTTAAACACGCGCATTGTCACAATCGCAGTCGAATTGACTCGTTTCTTAAATACGCACATTGTCACAATCGCAGTCGAATTGACTCGTTTCTTAAATTACGCACATTGTCACAATCGCAGTCGAATTGACTCGACTTAAATACGCACATTGTCACAATCGTCGAATTGACTCGTTTCTTAAATTACGCACATTGTCACAATCGCAGTCGAATTGACTCGTTTCTTAAAAACGCACATTGTCACAATCGCAGACGAATTGACTCCTTTCTTAAATTACGCACATTGTCACAATCGCAGTCGAATTGACTCGTTTCTTAAATTACGCACATTGTCACAATCGCAGTCGAATTGACTCGTTTCTTAAATACGCACATTGTCACAATCGCAGTCGAATTGACTCGTTTCTTAAATTACGCACATTGTCACAATCGCAGTCGAATTGACTCGTTTCTTAAATACGCACATTGTCACAATCGCAGTCGAATTAACCTCTGTTTCTTAAATACGCACATTGTCACAATCGCAGTCGAATTGACTCGTTTCTGAAATACGCACATTGTCACAATCGCAGACGAATTTACTCGTTTCTTAAATACGCACATTGTGACAATCGCTGTCGAATTTACTCGTTTCTTAAATTACACACAGTCGTAGTCTAATTTAATCGTATCTGAAAGCAGTAACTTCAATTGAACCTATTTGTAAGCTAACTGTGTACATTGCTACTAAGCCAAGAATCGAGCAAATATAATTTTTAATTGAATCTAAAAAATAAAATCTTTAAAAGTTCATTTGAATAGTTAGACTTTTATTGAGTTAGAATTAATACTATTTTGTTATTTCCAACTTGCATTGCTTTTAATTACACTCTAGTAGATTATTAATTTGTTTAAAAATTTAAACTAATAAATTAAAGTGAATTTATATCAAAACGGATATTTCTTAAATTTTAGAAATTATATGAAGAAAAATAAACAACTCTTCAAGATAAAAAAAAATTCATGAATATTTACGATGATTTGAATTTCATCAAAATCATTTGCGAGAAAGAGTTATGTATATTTCTCTGTCTTATTTTTTAAAGTAAAATAAAATCAACTTCAACTCCAATGTTTTTTATTTAAAAATAATTCATTTTTTTAAATGATGGTTATGTATAATGTGTTTGTATAACATATTCATAATGCATAAAAAGTGTTACCTATGAATAATTTATATTTTGTTGCAGAATATCCTGTTTTTCAGTATTTTATTCAGTGTATTTTTTTATTAATTTTAAAATAATCAACATTTTACTTAATATTAAAACTCATTATGCAATTTAAAAATGTCTTTTTTTATTAACTTAAAAAAATTTGATAATATTAAATAATAAAATAAATAGATATTTTTATGTTTATCAGTTATTTATCAGCTTTACATAAAGATGACAAATTAATTATAAAACTATTTATTTGTTAATATTTTGGTATAAAACTGGCAAAAGATACTTATTCATAAGTAGAATTTTATATAGTGAGTTAGAATTATGATATTGTATATGTTATTCGATTAAAATCTTAATATTAAATTATAATGTTGCATATACTATTCTATTAAATTCTTAAAACTGTTCATTTATTTATAAATAACAATGAATGTTAGATATAACTATAAAACATGGTATTGTCTTAATCCGAAATGATTTCGATAATTTTCCTTTTCATTATATTTTAAGGTCGAATGTTATATTTTAAGGTAGAAGATGAACGGTAATTTATTTTTGCTTCCTTTTCAATGCAATTTTATTACTAAATATTGATTTCTTTCCTGAAATGGCAACAACTTTTGAAATTATTAAATGCAGATGATTCTTTCTAATGCTAATTTTTGGAACAGTTATAATGAATGTAACTATAAAACATGGTATTGAACAAATTTGCATTAATCCAAAATGATTTAGATACTTTTTTATTATATTTTAATGTAGACTATTATATTTTAAGGTAGAAAATAAATGTTACCTTTAATTTTACTTTCTTTTCTGTGCATTTGCATTACTAAATATTGATTTCTTTCCTGTAATGGCAACAACTTTTGAAATTATTAAATTTCATATGGTTCTTTATAATGCTAATTTTTTGAACAATTATAATTGAATATAACTGTAAAACATGGTATTGAAAGTATTCGTTAATAATTAATTGTATTATATTTGTTGTATAATTAACCGAAATGAATTTCTATACTTTTATTATATTTTAAAGTAGAAGATAAATGATACCTTAATTTAATTTTATTTTCTGTGCACTTGCATTACTAAGTGTTGATTTTTTTTCTCTCCTGTAACGGTATTTACAACTTTTGAAATTATTAAATTTCAGATGGTTCTTTATAATGGTAATTTTTGAAACGATTTTTATTGAAGTTCATCTATTTTCTTTTCTTAGTAACATTAATAACAATGAAGAGAAATAAAATTTTATAAAAATTAACTAATTTGCACAAAAAAAAAAGTTAAGTTATATGTTATTATTTCATGAATAAAGAGCCTTAAGGTGTATATTTTTTAAAATAGTTGTCCCAATTTTCGCGTCATTTAGTTTATGATAATTTTATGTATTATGATGCAATAATACATTCAGTTAAAGCTTATTTTATTCAGATTTTTCCCATTGTGTAACTAATAATTTCCTTTTTAACCTTAGAAAGTTTCTGCAACCTCATTATCCATTATGTAACCCCATTATCCCCAGTTCCGTAACCTCATTATTGCCAGTTTCATTATTCCTTTTATATATAAACGGTGTACTAGTAAATCATATCCTTGATTTTAGACAGAAAAAGCTATAATTCAATATGCAAATGCTGTTGAAAATATGCTATTGGTTGTAGAATACTAAATTGTAAAGATGTAGATGTTTCACTTAAATCAATAATTAGTCTATCTAAATTGTGATTAAATTTAAGATAATCATTAGTATTATTGAGCAGGGCCTATTAAACAAACATCTACATAATTAGCAATATAGGAATACTATTTAGTTGTAAATTGAAAAATTTCTCTGATTTATTTTTTAAAAGGAAAATCGACATTCATTAAACTCAAATAACAGAATTTTATCTCAATAATTTCTTTTTGTAATTAAACAATCTATTTTTGCTAGTTTTGTGAATTTTATTAAGTTGCACTAAATACGACAGCGTCTGAAAGAAAATAAAGAGTAGAGGATAATTAATTGTTATTAATGCCAAACAATGAATGCCAAAGATAATTATCAAAAAAATAACAGTATTACCTCTTCCAAACAGTTAAACATTTTTGCTACCACTGAGTATTAATACAGCAAATTATCTAATGTACAAATCAATATATAATGGAGATCTGAACAGGAAACTGATTTTTTTAAATACACACTGTAGCACATGACATTAATAGAAAATATTTTTATACGATTAATTTTGGAAGTATTTTGATCATGAAATGTTTTACTTTATTCTTGGTTATTTTCGATGATGAGCTCCATACGAAATAGAAGCACCATTGATGAAGAATGAAAAGTAGCATTCGTTAAACACAAATAACAAAAATTTTATCTCCATAATTTCTGTTTATAATTGAACAATCGGTTTTGTGCATTTTATTAAGTTGCAGTGTCTAAATACAACACTAAATACGAAAGTGTCTGACAGAAAATAAAGAGCAGAAGATAATTCAATCTCATTAATGCCAAACAATGAATGCTGAAGATAATTAATAAAAAAGATATGTCTCCGTTTCCCCCTTCCCTCAATATTTGAATATTTTTCTGTTACCACTGAGTATTAATACGGCAAATTCTCTAATATACGAATTCAATATGTAATAGAAATCTGGACAGGAAACTGCTTTTTTTCTTATATGGACACTTTATGATTCAGATCATTATTTAATAACAGTAGCTTATGTAAGAAGAGATTTTCTAAGAAAGATTCATAATTAGTACATTACGGTAAAAATTAAAAACTATTATGGCTCGTGAAAGAAAGTTGAAAAGAAATACAGATTTCAGCAAAAATATCCAAAATTGAAAATGGTCAAGGACACTAAAATAAGATGTAGACCCTGGTCGCCGAAACAATACCCTATATGGGTATACTCTATACGGTACACTATACACTATATGGTTTATCATATGAGTAAAAAAAATTCACAATCTAGATATTATTCGTCAAATACTTATAATTCTATCATAAAGTACAACTAATAATATTATTTGAAAATTAAATATGGGAAATGAAAAAAACTGTTCTTTTAAAAACGAAAAATCTTTTAAATTCTACATCTTATTAGCATTTAAATGAATTAAACCGAAAAAGCGCTGCGTCCATGGGTCGAATAATAATCAGTCATTTTCGTCAAATGTCGCTCCTTCCAACGCACTTTCATTATCGAATTCCGCATCTAATTTCGAAGTACTAATTATCGCCTTACGATTTTTTTATTTTCACGATTGAATCAATTTAAAGTCGTTGATTTAGACTTTGAGGAAGCTGTGATTGCGATTTCAGTTTGTGAAAATGAAAAAAAGAAGTTGATGCAGACGAAAAACTGCACAACGACTACTGTGTGCTTTTACTAGATTATTTATTTTCTTTAATGAAAGTTGGAGGACCGAATTTACCGTAAATGAAGTTGTTATCGTTAAGGAAACTTTGTTTTTTTTCGAATCCGCTCAGAAATTAAGAATGGTGGCATTTTTTTTTTCAAAAAAGCTTTTTAAATTATTGTTAAGCAGATTTCGATTTTAGTTAAAATAATGGGATATATTTGTTTTATTACACTTATTTATTTTATTTGTTTTATTTAGTTTATTTACGCTTTCTTTATTTATAAATGATACATAAAAAATAATGTCCCAATGAATTAGTTTAGAATACTTCATTAATTCGAAATGGCCACTAAAGGGTGCTTTAGGCTAATAATATAATGCTGATTTTTGTGTTTTAATTATCTTTTTTAATACACATTTTTCTATCTGAAATTAACAATATAAATATCGGTCATAATGTAGTAATTGTGCTTATAAAAAGAGGAATTGTTTTTAAAATAATGATGCAAATGATTGAGGTGCATATTAATATTGCAAAGTTTAATTTGCTTATAAAAACAGTATAATAATATACAAATTTAAATGTGACTGATTTTGGTAATAAAACCGAAATGCATAACCTCAATTTTACCATGCAAGAAAATAAAAAAAAAATATGATTCATGCCACATTTATTTATTATTTAATAACAGTAGGTTATGTAAAAAGAAATTTTCTGAAAAACATTTATGATTATTACATTAAAATAAAATTTACAGCTATAATAGCTCGTGAAAGAAATATAAATAAATATGTACAAAAAGTCACCTAAAAATAAAAAAGTTGTATAAAAATATGTTTTAAAAAAAATCGTAAAAAATATGTTAAAAAGTCGTAAAAAATAAGTATTAAAAAGTCGTATAAAAATAAATGTCGTATAAAAATAAATATTAAAAAGTCGTATAAAAATAAATATTAAAAAGTCGTATAAAAATAAATATTAAAAAGTCGTATAAAAATAAATATTAAAAAGTCGTATAAAAATAAATATTAAAAAGTCGTATAAAAAATATGTATCAAAGTCGTATAAAAAATATGTATAAAAAGTCCTATAAAATGTCGTGAAAGAAATTAAAAAAATAATTATTCAGATTTCAGTGAAGAAAATATCCAAAATTGAAAATCCTTACCCCCTCCTTATAACAATACCCTAAATGCAATTGTTATGGTATTGATGTACCCTATATGGTACATCATGTGGGTATAAAAACTCAGAAAAACCAAAGATTTTCAAATTTAAAATATTAATCAATAATCACGTATAATTCTATCATAAAGTACGACTAGTGATATTATTTGAAAATTAAAAAATGCGGAACCAAAAAAACGGTTCTTTTAAGAAAAAATCTTATTAAAAAACGAAAAAGCTTTTAAATTCTACGTGTTATTAACATTTAAATGAATTAAACCGAAAGCGCTGCGTGCATTGGTCGAATAATAATAATCAGTCATTTTCGTCAAATGTCGCTCCTTCCAACGCACCTTCATTATCGAATTCCGCATCTAATTTCGAAGTACTAATTATCCCCTTACGATTTTTTTTTTTTTTTCACGACGAATCAATTTAAAGTCGTTGATTTAGACTTTGTAGAAGCTGTGATTGCGATTTCAGATTGCGAAAAAGAAGTTGATGCAGACGAAAATGCATAACGACTCCTATGTTCTTTTACTAGATTATTTATTTTCTTCTTTTAATAAAAGTAGGAGGAACGAATTTACTATAAATGAGATTGTTATCGTTAAGTAATGTTCTTGGTTTTTTCGAACTCATTCAGAAATTAAGAATGGTGTTGTTGTTTTTTTCGAAAAAAGCTTTAAATTATCGTTAAGCAGATTTTGATTTTAGTCAAAATAATGAGATATATTTGTTTTATTACACTTATTTATTATTTTATTTGTTTTATTTATTTATCATTTTATTTGTTTTATTACTTTTATTTATAAATGATACATGAAAAAATAAAGTCAAATTGATTTACAATACTTCATTAATTCGAAATGGCCACTAAAAGAAACTTTAGGTTAATAACGTAATGTTTGTTTTTGTGTTTTAATTACATTTTTTAATACATTTTTTTCTATCTAAAATTAACAATATAAATTTTGACGATAATCGGATTGCGTTTATAAAAGAGGAATTAAAAAAAAATAAAGATGTAAATAATAGAGGGGCGTATTAATATTGCAAAGTTTAATTTGTTTATAAAAACGTTAAGTGTACTAATTTACAAATTTAAATGCGAATAATTTTGATAATAAAACCGAAATGCATAACTTTATTTTACCGTGCTAGTAGATGAAATAAAAAATATGATTCATGCCATGTTTATTATTTAATAACAGTAGCTGGTGTGAAAAGAAATTTTCTAAACAAAAATCATAATTAGTATTTTACTATAAAAATTACAGCTACAATAACAACATAAGTATATATGTGTAAAAAAGGGGTACCGTATATGGGTATTGTTATGATATTGATATATTCCTATATGGTATATCTTATGGGTAAAAACCCAGAAAAACAAAGAATTTTCAAATTCAAATTATTAACCTCCAATCACGTATAATTCAATCATGATCAGGATAATGATAATATTTGAACATTAAAAAGGAAAAAAAAGGTTCTTTTAAAAACGAAAATGCTTTTAAATTCTACATCTTATTAGCATTTAAATGAATTAAACCGAAAGCGCTGCGTTCATTGGTCGAATAATAATCAGTCACTTTCGTCAAATGTCGCCCTTTCAACGCACCTTCATTATCAAATTCCGTATCTAATTTCGAAGCACTAATTATCCCCTTATGATTTTTTATTTTTATTTTTACGATGAATCAATTTAAAGTCGTTGATTTAGACTTTGAGGAAGCTGTGATTGCGATTTCAGTTTGCGAAAAAAAAAAAAAAAATGAAAGAAAGAAAGAAGCAGACGAAAAATGCACAACGACTACTATGTGCTTCTACTAGATTATTTATTTTCTTCTTTAATGAAAGTTGGAGGACCGAATTTTCCGTAAATGAGGCTGTTATCGTTAAGAAACGTTTTTGTTTTTTGCGAATCCGTTCAGAAATTAAGAATGGTGGTCTTTTTTTTTTTTTTTTTTCAAAAAGGCTTTAAATTATTCTTAAACAGATTTCGATTTTAGTTAAAATAATGAGATATATTTGTTTTATTACACTTATTTATTTTATTTACTGGTGGGTCATTATTTATAAATGATGCATAAAAATATCAAATGAATTAATTTAGAATACTTCAATAAGTCGAAATAGCCACTAAAGGAGGTTTTAGGGTGATATGTAATGTTTTTTTGTATATTTATTATGTTTTTTTTTTTGAATATGCATTTTTTTTCTATTTAAAATTAATAATATAAATATTTATCATAATATTGTCCATATAAAAAGAGGATTTTTTTAAAGAAATAATGATGTAAATGATTGTGGGGCGTATTAATATTGCAAAGTTTAATTTGTTTATAAAATTGTTAAGTATAATAATTTACAAATTTAAATGTGAATAATTTTGATAATAAAACCGAAATGCATAACCGAAATTTTACCATACTAGAAAACAAAATAAAAATATGATCTCATGTCATGTTTATTTATTATTTAATAGCAGTGGGTTATGTAAAAAGAAAGTTTCTAAAACAGATTCATAATTACTGACTTACGATAAAAATTACAGCTATAATAGCTGGTGAAAGAAATACAAATAAATATTTATCAAAAAACTCAAAAAGAAACAAAAAATGCAGATTTCATTGAAAATATCCAAAATTGAAAATTGTCAAGAACACGAAAACCCCTCCTTAAAACAATACCCTATATTTGTAATGATATGATATTGATATACTCTATATGGTATACCTTATGCTTAAAAAAACAAAATATGCCCCAGAAAAACAAAATATTTTCAAATTTAAGATATTAATTGTCAGACACTTATAATTCTATCATAAAATACGACTAATGATATTATTTGAAAATTAGAAAAATGCGGAACTAAAAAAACGGTTCGTTTAATGAGAAAGCTTTTTAAAAACGAAAAAGATTTTAAATTCTACATCTTATTAACATTTAAATGAATTAAACCGAAAGCGCTGCGTCCATTGGTCGAATAATAATCAGTCATTTTCGTCAAATGTCGCTCCTTCCAACGCACCTTCATTATCGAATTCCGTATCTAATTTCGAAGTACTAATTATCCCCTTAAGATTTTTTTATTTTCTCACGACGAATCAATTTAAAGTCGTTGATTTAGACTTTGAGTGAGCTGTGATTGCGATTTCAGATTGCGAAAAAATAAAAATGGAAGAAAGAAAGATGAAGACGAAAAAATGCACGACTCCTGTGTGCTTTTACTAGATTATTTATTTTCTTCTTTAATGGAAGTTGAGGAACGAATTTACCGTAAATGAGGTTGTTATCATTAAGAAGCGGTTTTGTTTTTTATGAATTCGTTTCAGAAATTAAGAATGGTGCTTTTTTTTTAAAAAGGCTTTTTAAATTATTGTTAAGCAGATTTCGATTTTACTTAAAAATAATGAGATAAATTTGTTTTATTACACTTATTTATTTTTTTTTTTTTTTTTTACTGGTGTATCTTTTATTTATAAAACGATGCATAAAAATGTCAAATGAATTAATTTAGAATAATTCAGTAATTAGAAATAACACGAAAGGAGGTTTTAGGTTAATAAGGTAATTCTGATTTTTGTGTTTTAATATCTTTTTTAAATATATATTTTTTTTTCTGTCTAAAACTAAGAGTATAAATTTTTTTTATAATGTGATTGAGCATATAAAAAGAGAAATTTAAAAAAATAGTGACGTAAATGATTGAGGAGCATATTAATATTTGCAAAGTTTTAATTTATTTATAAAAACCTTAAGTATAATAGTTTACAATTTTAAACGCTAATAATTTTGATAATAAAAACCGAAATGCATAACCAGAATTTTACCATGCTAGAAAATAAAATAAAATAGGATTCCTGTCATTTTTATTATTTAATAACGGTAGATTATTTAAAGAGACATTTTCTAAAAACAATTAATATAATGATAAAAAGTAAAGCTAAAACGATACGATAAAAGTAAGCATAAAGTACGACTAATGATATTATTTGAAAATTAAATATGGGAAATGAAAAAAAAAAACGTTCTTTTAAAAAACGAAAAAATCTTTTTAAATTGTACACCTTATTAATTTTAAATGAATTAAAACGAAAAAGCGCTGCGTCTATTGGTCGCATAATAATCAGTCATTTTCGTCAAATGTCGCTCCTTCCAAAGCACCTTCATTATCGAATTCCGTATCTAATTTCGAAGCACTAATTATCCCCTTACGATTTTTTATTTTCACGATGAATCAATTTAAAGTCGTTGATTTAGACTTTGAGTAAGTTGTGATTGCGATTTTAGTTTGCGAAAAAGAAAAAAAAGATGCAGACGGAAAAATGCATATTTGAGTATCGTATAATATAGATTTGAGTGAAAATATCCAAAAAAATGGTCAAGTACACGAAAAACTCCGCTGGCCGAAACAATACCCTATATGGGTTTTGATATACCCTATATGGTATATCTTATGGGTAAAAAAACCAGAAAAAAAAAAAGATTTTAAAATTTAAGATATTAATCGTTTCGTCACGTATAATTCTATCATAAAATTCGACTAATGATATGATTTGAAAATGAAAAAAAATGCGGAACTAAAAAAAAAAAAACTTCGTTTAACGAAAAAGCTTTTTTAAAAACGGAAAAGCATTTAAATTCTACATCTTAATAACATTTAAATGAATTAAACCGAATGCGCTGCATTCTTTGGTCGAATAATAATCGGTCATTTTCATCAAATGTCGTTCCTTCGAACGCACCTTCATTATCGAATTCCGTATCTAATTTCGAAGTACTAATTATCGCCTTACGGTTTTTTTTTTGAAGAACGAATCAATTTAAAGTCGTTGATTTAGACTTTGAGTAGGCTGTGATTGCGATTTCAGTTTGCGAAAAATAAAAATGAAAGAAAGATGCAGACTAAAAAATGCATAGTGACTGTGTGTGCTTCTACTAGATTATTTATTTTCTTCTTTAATGAAAGTTGGAGGGCCGAATTTACGGTAAATGAGGTTGTTATCGTTAAGAAACGTCGTTTTTTTTTTTTTTCGAATACCGTTTCAGAAATTAAGAATGGTTGTTGGTTTTTATAAAAAAGGCTTTAAATTATTGTTAAGCAGATTTCGATTTTAGTTAAAATAATGACATTTTAATAATGTAATGTTTTTTTTTGTTTTAATTATATATTTTTTAATACATATTTTTTCTATCTAAAATGACACAATATAAATATTGGTCATAATGTTATTGTGCATATAAAAAGGATTTAAAAAAATTAATCATGTAAATGATTGAGGTGCATATTAATATTGCAAAGTTTAATTTGTTTATAAAAATGTTAAGTATAATAATATACAAATTTAGATGTGAATAATTTTGAGAATAAAACCGAAATTCTTAATCTAAATTTTACCATGCTAGAAATTAAAATAAAAATATGATTCATGCCATGTTCATTTATTGTTTAATGACAGTAGGTTACGTAGAAAGAATATTCTGAAAAAGATTGATAATTAGTACATTACGATAAAAATTACAGATATAATAGCTAGAAAAGAAATATAAATATATGTGTATAAAAAGTCATAAAAAAAAAATCGCATAAAATGTATGTATAAAAATTCGTATAAAATTATGTATAAAAAGTTGAATAAAAGTTGAATAAAAGTGTGTATAAAAATATGTATAAAAAGAAAAAAAGTCGCATAAAAATATGTAGAAAAAGTCGCATAAAAATGTAGAAAAATTCGTGAAAGAAATTTAAAAAAAATACAGATTTCTGTGAAAATATCCAAATTTAAATTGGTGAAGGACATGAAAAAGCACCTCCTTAAAATAATACCCAATATGGGTATTGTTACGGTGTTGATAACCCAGAAAAACAAAAGATTTTAATATTTAAGATAATAATCACCAATCACTTATAATTCTATCATAAAATACGACTAATGATATTATTTGAAAATTAAAAAACGCGAAAAGAAAAAAAAACGATACTTTTAACGAAAAAGCATTTAAAAAAAACGAAAAATCTTTTAAATTCTACATCTTATTAACATTTAAATGAATTAAACCGAAAAAGCGCTGCGTCCATTGGTCGAATAATAATCAGTCATTATCGTCAAATGTCGCTCCTTCCGACGCACCTTCATTATTGAATTCCGTATCTAATTTCGAAGTACTAATTATCCCCTTAAGATTTTATTATTTTCACGATGAATCAATTTAAAGTCGTTGATTTGGATTTTGAGGAAGCTGTGATTGCGATTTTAGTTTATGAAAAAATAAAAATGAAAGAAAGATGCAGACGAAAAAATGCACAACGACTGCTGTGTATTTTTACTGGATTATTTATTTTCTTCTTTAACGAAAGTTGGAGGACCGAATTTGCCGTAAATGAGGTTGTTATCGTTAAGGAACATTTTTGTTTTTTTCGTACTAGTTCAGAAATTAAGAATGGTGTTTTTTTTTTTTTTTTCAAAGAAGCTTTAAATTATTGTTAAGCAGATTTCGATTTTAGTTAAAATAATGGATATATTTGTTTTATTACGCTTATTATTTTTTTTTGCTGGTGCATCTTTATTTATAAATGATACATAAAAATGAATTAGTTTAGATTACTTCATTAATTCGAAATAGCTACTAAAGGATGCTTTAGTTTAATAATGTAATGTTTGTTTTTGTAAATTAATTATCTTTTTGTTTTGAGTATATACTTTTTTCTATTTAAAATTAGCAATATAAATATCGATCATAATGTCATTGTGCATATAAAAGAGGAATTTTTAAAAAAAAATATTCATGTAAATGATTGTGATGCATGTTAATATCACAAAGTTTTATTTTGTTTATAAAAACGTTAAGTATAATAATTTACGAATTTAAATGCGATTATTTAATTTGCGAATTTAAATTAAATGCTTAATTTGTTATGCAAAACATTTGAAGTACGAAATTTGAAAAATTAATAAATATATTGTTAGATAAGACTAATTAAATATTAAATATATTTATGTAAGTATTATTATTTTATTTATAAAACAATAAGATAAGCAAATATAAACAAAATAATGCTTTAATTTGTAGTTCGTAAGTTAACTTGATAACATAAAACCAGAAATAATTTATGAATTTAATTGTGTATAATTTAGGTAAAAAAAAAACCAAAAAAATGTAGAAAATAAATTTTACCATGCTAGCAAATAAAATATATAATTCATCTATTATATATTTATTATTTAATAAAATTGGTTATGTAAAAAGAAATTTTCTAAAAAATATTCATTATTAGTATAGTAAGATAAAAATTAAAGCTATAATATTTTTTTTTTTATTTGTTTATGATTTTAAGTTAATTTTGTTATATTTGTAAATATATTCTGGGCAATTTTCATTGTTTGAATTGTATTTACCCTGTCATATAGGGAAATGGAGCCCCCCAGGGGCTAAATAGCTCCAAAAGAATACATCAACCAATCCAAAATAAAGCTTTAATATAGGATAATATAAATATGTTATTTTATTTGTTCATTTAAGCAAAATAATGCTTTAATTTGGAGTTCGTAAGCTAACTTGCTTATGTAAAAAAAAAAAAAAAAACGAAATTAAATACGAATAATTTAGATAATATATATCCACAAATGCATAACGTGAAATTTACCATGCGAGCAAATGAAATAAAAATTAGGATTCATCTAATATTTATTTGTTTTTTAATAGTAGTAGATTATGAAAAAAAAAAAAAAAGAAATTTTCTGAAAAAGATTCATTATTAATACATTACGATAAAAATTAAAGCTATATAATCTAGAATAACGTATAAATGGAATTCAACCAATGTGTTAAATTTAAATTAGCTACTAACTGATTTATTTATGATTTATTATAACTAATATATTATTATTAAATATATTTTGAGCTCTTTTTTGTTAATTCTATAAATTTATATTTATAAGCATCATTTTATAATGCTTAATATTTATTTTCGTAAGACTCAACCAATAAATTAGAAGCTGGATACTTTCAAAAAGCAATTTTTAACTCTTTATAACAATCCAAAAATATTTAAAAACTTAAAAATAATTTTTAACTTAAACGTAATAATTAGAAAATAACTTCCATTTAAAATAAAAATTACAACAAGATAATTTCGAAGTTATTGTTTTCATTAACGCTTTAAATAAACTCTATATTTTAAACAGCATTTATAGAAGGATCCTAAATGCAGTTGCGGGGGTGTATTTGATAACATTTTTAAAGTGCCCGAGGCTGCATAATAAGAGATTCATTTACGCGTAAGCCAGTTTCCCTCAAATAAAATGTAACTGTCCCTCCTGGCTACGAAACGAAACAAACAAATGAATAGATGGCAAGAATGCGCGTCATTGTTAATTTTGAATAAAGCATTAAACTATATATTTAATAAAAGAATCTACTGTAATTATACAAAGGGATTGAAAATTCAATAGAAAATTTTAAGGAGTGTCAGGGCATATTACAATACATATTATTTATAGTATATATAGGGCGAGAGTCTTGTTGAGGCAAAATTACTAAAAACAAACGGAAACATAAATTGCACACTTACAGAATCATTGACAAATGCTGTTTGGCTATAGTTTTTTCAAAATGAGATTCAAAAACAATAATTATTCAAAATGAGATTCAAAAACAATAATTAACAGCATCAATAATAGAAATTGGATTTTTGGCTGTACAGTAATTGTTCAAAATGAAAAAACAATATTTCTCCACATCATGATTGATTGGTGTACAGTTTCAAAGAATATTTTCCTGATACATCTGGTACATTGCTCTAACGTTTTCATTTGATGGAAGCATAAATTGCTCATTTATAGAATCATTGACAAAGGATTTTTGGTTATAATATATACAATAATTGTTCAAAATTGGATTACAAACAATGATACATGCATGGCAGCATCGATAAAGGGATTGGTATACATTCTCAAAGAATATTTCTCCATACCAATGAATTATGTTTTTCTGATACATCTGCAGCTTGCTCTGTCGTTATCACTTACAGCCTTGTACCATCTGATGCATGTATACCTTCTTGACAATTGCGGAGTCTCCCATCTTGAGCGATAACACATTCGGAAATGGTGCGCTGCCACAGATGCATCATGTTGGAGGATGGACGACAAGACATCTACTGCCAATCACCCTGATAAAGCTACTAAACATGAATATAAGCTGCTATACATGAACAATTACCATAAACATTGCTGTAAGGAGTACTTGTCAGTAATACTATATGAAAATGATGTTTCATGTTTTAATGCAAAATGTTGATGTTTCGTGTTTCTTTACAAGACATTTTAAAGTTATTAGATTTCACTTTTTCTAATAAAGCACTCAAAGACTCTATACTCAAAAACCCTTATTTTTTATTGGACTGAATAATTTAATGCTTGATATTAACTTAGTTTAATACAAGTCTTTTTTTTATTTTACTGCAACACTATTCAGTCAATTATAACATTTTTTGACTCTTTCAACAAGCTTGGGCTCCAGCATTCGCGTAAACAGATCTTTTGACTCTGTATACGTAAATTTCAAATGCAGTATGTAGTTTGGGCTATCAGATTGTAACTGGATGGGGTTGGGTTGAGATACTTGAGGCGCAGGTTGGAGAACACACAACTTTATATGCAAATATACAAACACCACACACATGCAATTAGAGACATACAATATTTAACACGTTTAAAGACAGATAATTATAGATTCGTTGAAAGATTACATTTCTAAGTCGAAAACCCGATATTCAGATACGCGTAGGATGCGTGAAATATACTTAAATGGATGAGAGTCTGCATGCCAACTGACCATTTCTCCTGAACGGCACATATCCCAATCTGTTTAGCCCTCGTGTGCACAAGATGACCGTAGAGCGAACAAATCAAACCTGAACGGCACAGGGAGCTCTCCTGCCAGAGCGTAGAAGGAAACATGGCTACACAAATCATTTTTTTATTATATCTTAAATATGCACAACTTATATACTGAGTCAATATTTCCGCTATTTTAGTTACTAAAGTTACAAATATTTAGGGAATATATATACTTACGGCCAAGGGAGAAGGTCTTCCCAGGTCAGGTCTTGAATCCAACTCACCTTCGTGCGTGGCGCATAAAGTACCAACCCCAACGTAACATCAGAACACTATAGATAAGCAATTTATATATCCTTTAATGAATATCTCTTGTTTTTCTGACTCAAGTGTCATTTCAGCTTATATAACGAAAAAGAATTCATTGCTCCATACTTAAGTCTCATTCTTGAAGCACTCTGTAAATAGAGCTTCTCTATAATAATACTTAACTAAATTTATGAAAGCTACACCTTTCTGCCAAACAATACTGAAGCTTTTCTAGAAATGTATTATTGATTACATTTGATTTAGAGAAAATTCTATTTTTATTTAATAAGACGGGGAAAAATTATATTAGTTTATTTTGCTAACGAACTGAGATATCTGACCTTCATTTTGATAAAGATCTAAACTGTTTAGACGCTGAAATTTCTCTGTTAAAACAATTCAGTTGCGGAGGATATCGATCGAGTGGGAGCTGTTAGCGGTACAGCAATCCGTAATTGGTTAAATGTCATTGAATTATTTTATTTTCAAAGTTTTAATTTTGGTAGTATCTAGAGAAGATGCTAGATCTTTCTATCACATTATTTCTTTTTAATCCAGTTTGAAGGTGAAAGACATTGTAAGGTTTTAAAGTACAAAATTACTTTACAATTTACAGAAATAATTTCCTGTTTTGTATTTAAAGGATTTAATTTTTTAAAATTTATTAAACTTTATTATTTTACCAAAAGCACTGTTATTCATTTTTATTGTGAAATATATATATATATATATATATATATATATAATACACATACAATATTAGCAAAAGAAAATAAATTATTAATGTGTTCTTTGGGGCCAGATTGCAGAGTGACTAAACTGTGACTCCCACAGATTTCAGATTCGAGTCCTTGATGGATGTTTTTAGTGATTCTGAATCCACTTTAAATCGTAGGTACTGGTTAAATCTGACAACCATACCCTGGTCTCGAAATTTGCGAGTAGGCAGATGGCCATGGCTTACCATGGGGCTGCTGCGCCATTGAAGAAGGAGAATGTTTTGTTTAGATCACATGGTTAAATGAATGAGAGAAATACATATAATTAAACTTCAAAACTTTATTCTAAATGGGCAGAAGTTAAATGTTTATTTTATTTGATAAATATCTTTCAATTTTTTAGTTCATTAATATTTTCGTATAATTTAAAGAATAATGAAATTAATTCATTTTAATAAGATCTAAAAATAATTAGAATAAATATGAAATAAAGACATTCAGAGTCATGTATGGGTTTTCAGATTGATCTATTAGCTGTAGCAAATCTTTTTAGTGTTACTATTAGAAGTGATTTTTATAAATTATTACACTGGTATACACTCATAAAAATTCTTTAAAATAAAAGTACGTATCTGAATGTTCTATAATATAATATTTCAAATCATTGTTCTATAAACTATAAATCCTCACTTTTGATCATTAGTCCACATTTTTAAGATTTAAAGTTCTTTCTTTTGTAAATATTAAATCAATATTACACAATGTCATATTACTTCTGATTTTATTATCGTTACATATACGTTAAACATCACTATTTCTGGAAATAATTTTTTCTACCAGTAGAATTTAATAATAAAAGTTTATTTACACATCAAATAATTACGATTGCATTTGTGATTAATTTTGCTTTTAAAATACATATTAGTTCAATTTCAGTTTTTTTTTTTTTCAGTTTATATACAACATGGGACTTCCTCCAAAAAATATCTAAGAGGTTTTTTTTTTTTTTTTTTTTTTTTTTTTTTTTTTGTTACATACTTACTGAAAAACAAGAAACTTTCACTCCAAAATCTCATAACCAGAAAATCGGAAGAGGACCCTTTCAGGAAATATGTCTCGTAAAAGAACATGACACAAGCATCCTGGGGTGTCCCGAGATGACCTTGAGGCTACTTAAGATTTTTCAGATGCATAGAACTTTTGAAATCCTATAAATCTCAGGAAAGGCACTCCTTAATGGTAATACTCGACTTCACGTTATGTTTTATGGAATAACAGCAGATATTACTCAGCGCTATTCAGTTTCTGAAAATAAAATAGTTTTGATTTTAGTAAATTTTATCAAGAAAAATATCTATGCAGAATTAAGGGATATTGAGATTTTAAATAATTTGTCCTAATTAACATAAATTTCATAAATGAAGTAATCATCTTCATCCAATAATTACCAATAATGTTTTATTTTCCCATTTTTAATCACTTACAATTTATTTTTAAGCATATTGTAGATAGTTTAAAAATAAATTGAAAAATATTTCTGTAAATTTTATTTCTCTTTTAATTATAACTTAACATAAAATCTATTAAATATTATCTAGATAAGATTATTAAATCTTAATATAATAATACATTAATATAACAATAAATTAATATAATAATCTTATTAAATCTTATCTAGAGAGAACAAATCATTTTTTTTAAGGCTGAACTAACCTTGTAACTTGAAAAACTGATGGTAATAAAAAAATAAATTTTTATTTAATTGAGAGATAATTAACAAAAAAGGGTTAAGTAAATTTTGGAATAAAATTAGAAATTTACTTTTTCCTCACCGAACTTCTAAGCATTGTAGTTTTTAAATTTTTGTTGAAAAATGCCCACATTTATTTTATATAGATATATGTAATAAAGATAAATATTTTAATAAAGCAATATCATAATTTTATATCTCCTTATGATATTTAATATTTTAATATCATACATCATTTTATGATATATTAAATTCATATCGTATGATAATCATTTAACCAATTATCAAAATAATGATATAATAATAATACATTTGAAAAATTATCAAATGTATAATGTTTAATATCATACATCATTTTGAAACTTCTTAAAATCTATTGCATTATGAGAACAAGCGAATTATAGATTTCAAAGCACCTCACTTGAACGAACTCGAACTACAGTTACAATAACTCGAGTTATAACTTGAACGTTGTTACATTATCTGAAAGCTAATTTTTTAATAAGAAACAATCACATAAATTTTAACTTGCGTATAATGATTTCCTTACTTTTTCCAATGTCGGCCATTAAGTTTTAAAAGCAATTCATTCTATTCTTGAAAGCATTCAGCAATTCAAGACTTCAAAAATATTAAGTCCTTTATGTGATGACACGATACCAGGATTTAAAAATGATTTTTATGTCTTAGTTATATTTTTTTTAAAGATCTTTGATTTAATTTATAAAATTTAATCTTACACAAAATTTAAGTAAATATTAATCAAAGAAAGTGAATTCGTTCATATTTTTCCCAGTCTAAAATTAAAATTCTAAATTTTTAAAAGCATCAACAAAGCATTTACTAAAATTTAAGTTCATTATATTAAAAAGATTGTTTTGTCAAATATTTAAAAAGCAGATAAATAATTAAATTAACATAATTTAATCACGTACACTGGAATTTTAAGATATTTATTTTTGCCTAACAACCGATGTGGATTTCTTTATATTTTTTAGAATTAAAATATTTACTAAAATAATGTACTACATTTCTTGATGGTAATAAAATATTATATAGCTAATCTCATAATTCGGGTGAAAAATATGTAAAATATCTCATGTATTTTAACCGATGTAAATCTTCTGTTTTTAAGACATTTTGTAGGATTTATAGTGTTCCAAATAAAACACTTCACTTGTTTTTATTGTAAAATTTAACCATTCTTTATGATTTTTTTCCTAATCCTAAGCCGTAAAAGCTTGTTTTTTTACATTGAAACAAAAAAATTTCTATCTCTTCATTGCAAAACATAAAATACTAGGATGGCAATAAATTCTATTCCGTAAGAAAACATGAACACTGGACATAACCCATGAATTCCAAAAGATTTTGATGGTGATCAAAGTTAAGGCATTTAGTGTTCCTTCGGAGACCCGCTTGTAGGCCATTGCAAATGCTGTTCCCCAGACATTGACTAGACTCGTTGGCGCCATTTTTATACTTTCTGAATAGAACTGCCGTCGACGGACGGATACACATAACTTTTAATTTGCTTCCGAAAAGCATTCGAGTTGGAGTATTCTTTCGAGGGTAGGGAGAACCCTCCTTCTAAACAAAGATCTTATCGCCCTACATCTTGAGCTCTCGCGATTCATGGTCTTAATGCTGCTGAATCTCAGAATGTGGAAAATGAATCCATTAGTATGAATTATGGTCTTTTCGTGAAATATAGTCGCCAAGAAAAAGAGAGCTTCGGATTATTTTTGTGAGGAAAATGGAAAAGATGCTCCAAATGATGCAAAGGAAAATTGTTTTCTGTTATTTCTGAATTGAAATTTGAAGTTAAATGAAATTTGTGAAAATTGCAATATTTATTTGTTGAAGACCTTTTTTTTTCCCTAATACTGTTGACTATTTTGTATAGGATAATGAATGCCATTGCAATGGGCAAACATGGTTAATAATGCTATAAACAGTAATTACGTATATAAGCACCAACAAAGCATTTACTAAAATTTAAGTACATTATATTAAACGGATTGTTTTGCCAAATATTTAAACAACAGTTAAATAATTAAATTAACATTTAATTTAATCATGTTCACTGGAATTTCAAGATTTTTATTGTTGACTGACAATTGATGTGTATTTCTTTATATTTAGAATTAAAATATTAACTGCACAAAAATTTTTTGATTAGTTATATAATATTTTATGACCATTTTAATTTCGTAATTTATGAGAAAAAAAATGAGTAAAACCGATGTAAATCTTCTATTTTTAGAACATTTTGTAAGAATTATATTGTTCCAAATAAAATACTTCACTTGTTCTTATTGTAAAATTTAACCATTCTTTGTGATTTTTTTTTTCCTAATCCTAAACCGTAAAATGCTTATTTTCTTATAAAACGAAAAACAAATTCTATCTCTTCATTGCGAAACATAAAATACTACGATAAATTCTATTCTGTAAGAAAACATGAACACTGGACATAACCCATGAATCCCAAAAGATTTCGATGGTGATCAAAGTTAAGGCATTTAGTGTTCCTTCGGAGACCCGCTTGTAGGCCATTGCAAAATGCTGTTCCCCAGACATTGACTAGACTCGTTGGCGCCATTTTTATACTTTCTGAATAGAACTGCCGTCGACGGACGGATACACATAACTTTTAATTTGCTTCCGAAAAGCATTCGAGTTGGAGTATTCTTTCGAGGGCAGGGAGAAACCCCCTTCTAAACAAAGATCTTATCGCCCTACATCTTGAGCTCTCGCGATTCATGGTCTTAATGCTGTTGTATCTCAGAATGGGGAAAATGAATCCATTAGTATGAATTATGGTCTTCGTGAAATATAGTCGCCAAGAAAGAGAGGCTCGGATTATTTTTGTGAGGAAAATGGGAAAGATTCTTCAAATGATGCAAGTGGAATTATTTTCTGTTTATTTCTGAATTGAAATGTGAAGTTTAGTGAAATTTAAAATGTGTAAAGATTGCAATATTTCTATATTGAAGATCATTTTTATCCTAATGTGGCAGCTAAATAATATATTTTCTGCTTGTGACACGTAAGTTACTAATACTGTTGACTACTTTGCATAGTGTAATGACATTGCAGTGGACAAACGTGGTTATTTATACTTTAAAAAGCAATTGTTTTTTGTTTGCCCATTATGTAGGGAGTTTTTCAACCAGCCAATCCGATTGTTGACAAAAGGCATTTGTTAATATCAGTGGTTATCAAACATTTTTAAAAACCAAATGAAAAATGGAATTTGTTTTCTATTATTTCTGAATTGAAATTTGAAGTTTAGTGAAATTTGTAAGGATTTTAAACATTTCTTTATTGAAAATTTTTTTGTTAAATAAGGTTTTCTAATATTGTCCTAACGTGGCAACTAAATAAGGTTTTCTAATATTGTCAACTACTTTCTCACATAGGATAACACCATTGCAGTGGATTAAGATGGTTAACAATACTTTTAAGAATAATTACATTTTTTTTTAAGAATAATTACTTTTTTTGCCTATTATGTAGGAGAGGTTTTCCACAGATAGTCCGTTTGTTGACCCGAGTCATTTGTTAACAACAATGGTTCTCAAATGTTATGAAGTGGGTGCGCATTTAAAGTCCTACGAATAATTGTAAGCACATTATAAACAAATTTCTAGGAAGTTAGTTTTATTAGTTAAATCATATATTACAGAAAAAAAAAAACAAAGCGAATAAAAATAAAATGAAGCACAACTTAAATTTATTTATTCTTGTGTTAAGAAGCAGAAGCCTGAAGTGTTCGATTTCTTCAATTTTTAGACATGTAGGTCCCGGCCTAATTAGCCCAAAGTGTGCAAAAAATGACCGTAGAGCGACAAACCAAATCAATCAATGTTTGGGCAAATATTTGAAAGGCAAAATGATCTCAATTTTTCGTCAATGTATTGAGGGGTTTCCTCTCTTTTTACATTTCATTGCGGTGAGGGCAAAAAAGTCTTAATGCACATGAATATGATTTGTAATAAAATGTTCAAAGCATTTTGAAATATTGACGCATATTCCTCTTTAATAGAAATCCAAATATTTCTATTTTAATCATTAATGCACGATCATTGTATATATCTGTCAGTTTTCTTCTTCTTTAATGTTAAACTAATATCACTTTCTGTGATTAGGATGGTTATTCCAGGATAATTTCCATGATTTCTGAACACACATTTTTCTTAAATAGTACAAGACGCACCCGAAAATATTCTAAGGCGTATCCTTTAGGAAGAACTGGTTCACAACGATGATTTTTTTCCTTTTTAAAAACAATGTCGATTAACATGCTGCCAATGGAAATAGAGCTGGCACATGCCCTTTTGTACTAGCTAGTTCGCACTAACATTGGGTTGCGAATGAATTCGAAAAAAATGATTAATTTTGAATTTTAGTCTTTGCAAGTTTCAAGATTTGGAAACATTAAATTAATCTCTTCAGTAGCAATTTTTTTTAAAATGAAAAAAAAAATCGATCTGATAATTTTTCTATTTATTTTTGAGAGATTCTGATGTGAATATTTCTCCAACTTTTTATAAAAATATAAACTGTCCATATTTCGTTTTAGTCAGAAAACAGCACTATTCGTGGTCTAGTGCACATTCGCTAGCCAACGTTGAGAGATATAAGAGCCCAAATGTTTGATTCTGCTTGTGGTTCATGTATTACATTCTCAGCTTTGAATAAAAATAGACTTGGTGAAGATTGTCACTATCCCTTACATTGAAGAACATTGATTGCATTGTTTTCCTAGCATTTTCCTGTTTTCTCCAATAATTTCTGGCTGCCTGATGGCCAATTAGCTAGCGCTCTGACCATTGATACCATAGGCTTCAGGTTCGAATCACGTAGGTCCCCTTCTCCTATGACTGTAGAGCGTCGCAGAGCCCAATCAGACTTGTCACGCACATCATTCCCAAATTGTTTAGGGGAAACTTAGCTCTAGGCACAGTGATATGATGTGGTGTGATGTAGCAGTAGCGATTCGGAATCCACTTTAAATTGTAGGTCTGTCTAATTAGCCCAAAGTGAGCACAAAATGATCGTAGCGCGACCAATAAGCATTACCACTATCTCATTACAGGTTTCCTACAATATACTTATAATCTACCGTTCCTTATTATAAACTGTTAAAAAAAATCAGATAGTTCATGTGTTAAGTCCATATAGAAGGAAAAGACGTTTCAGCAAATTATTATGATGTATAATTATAATTATTTAGCATTTAATATGAAAGTTAATATTAAACACTCAGAAATACATAAATTAAACTTTTTTGATTTATATAAATAAAAATATGCTGAAAGTTAACTCAAAAGAGTATGATTTGTTTCATTTACAATGCAGCTTCCAGGATCATCATCATTATTTATTAAACGCCGATGCCTTCAAGCTATGACTCTTTCAGACATCATAGCAAGATCTACTAATTGGATCGCTAATTTACGTAATAGATGTGGACACATCCCCGCTCTCCGCAAGTTTGGAAAACAGTTTTGTGTACTAATTCAATTTAAAGAGAGCTATTCCACATTGCTCATTTCATGCAAACTGTTCCTGGCTTTTTTTTATGAATTTCTGCCCAAACTGATTGGATAAATTGAGGTTGAAGGAAAAAAAAAAATGTCTCGTGTTCTTTCTCAGAATTTTTCATAAAATAAATAATCCAAACTGCCAGTTGGTTTTAAAATGAGAAAAATAATAATATGATATCATTGCTTGAAATAAAATTTGATGGTGATGATTAAAAAATAATTCAGGAACGATTCTTTGATGGTAAATTTTGTTCAAAGTAATGTTTAAGTTCTATTTAAGTGAATAATAAAACAAAATATTCATACTTTAGAAGGATTGCATTTAAATATTTATATTATATATTCTCAGCTCAAAAATCAATCTAAAATATATATTTAGAAACCTATAATTTAGTAATGAAATTTATTAATATCAATTCACCGAAGTTTAAAGTAAGAAAATAGTTCTAAAGTCATATATTTTTAAATATATAATTTATAATGTGCAGGTTGGAAACAGATTGTAACTGGCTGTAGTTGGGTTGAGATGCTTGAAGCACACGTTGAAGCACTCACAGCTTTATTTACACACGCACAAACATCACACACATACAATTAGAGACATAACAATAATTAACACGTTTACAGACAGAGAATTATAGATTCGTGGAAAGGTCTCTACTTCTAAGCCGAGTACACATGTCAACAAATGCATCTACTTCCCCTCTGGGTGAGAGTCTGTAGGCCCATTAATACGCAGAGTTGCGCTGAATGCATTTCCTTTCGGTGTGAGAGAATAACAAACTAAACTGTAAACCAACTAAACGTTTCTCAGTGGGAGAGCAAGCTAGCTCTCTATTTCCTCTCTTATGAGAGTCACAAAGCCAACAGACCCTTACTCCTGAACTCCAGAGCTCTGCTCTTGCTAGTGTGTAGAAAGAAGCAGGGTTACAAATTTAGTTTAATGTACTTTTTAAATAAATAAGCCTTTTTAAGAATGAAAAGGACATAAATTTATTTTGATAAAGTGCCTTCGTCATTCAGAAATAGTTGGACAATAAATACAAAACCCTTATATATATTATATTAAAAAGTGTTTCCCTTTATTGTATGAATATCAATACTTAAATAAATACTTATTTCACTGTCGGTTAGATCACTACAACACAAAATAAAGTTGAACCGAAAGAAAATTTAAAAGCTTTTTCTAACTCCGTATGAAAACAATTAGGAAATTAAAAATTATTTTAATTACTAGAGAATGTTCGCTCGTTTTAATCGATCTGTTTTTCTTTTAATCAAATTCTTCAATGAATATTATCGATGAAATTGCATAATTCAGAAGAGAAAACAAATATTATTTTAATTAGTTTATGTACTTACTTTTAGCATATTTGAATTTAATGATGACATATTCCTTTATTATATCTTTAAAGACCAATATAAGTTTTGTGAAAAACGTCGTTATCTCATCGGACCAAATAATTAATTGAGGAATTTAGGAAAACTGGAATTCTGCTAAATGCCCATTTAAAATTTCTTTTTATTATAATTAACTGCATTTATAAAGTCTAATTTTAATCTATATTATGAAAGTTTTTGCTAAACTTTAGTATTTAAATAGTTTGGAAAGTATAAAGAGTAAAATGAAAAAAAAAAAAAAAAAAATTACAACAGCATTTCTTTATCGTATTTTTTTAAAGCAAAAATAAATGGACATAAAAATGCACTAATTTTACAAGAATATTTATATAGTTTTTGCATAAATGTGCCATTTATATATTGGATGTTCAATTTAATATTTGAAGTACAATTTCTGATGCAGCTAATAACTTATATGGCGCATTTTTGAATTAAAAACATCTAATAGGTTCGACATAGTACGGAAAAAATTCGATGTGTGCTTTTAATGTCATGAATTTTCACTACTTTCAAAAGGTTAACAGTTTCGTAAAAGTGAATGAATCTATTTTTGATTATATCATAGAATATTTCAAGTGTTTCCACTTCAGAAGTTACGTTTCCTTTTATAGATTGCACTTGCAATTACGGGGTGAAAAGTGATGACGTAAGACTTTTAAATGCCACTGCAAACAAACGTGTTTGGGAAGTTCTGTTTTGAATCAAATGATTGAGATTTCTCAATCATTGATTTTAACCTAAACTCCATAATTTAACACCAAGATTAGAAATTTGCTCATTTATGGTTTTTGCTCAAAATTATGTTTTTTTAAATGAAGGTCGTTTGACAACTAGAACACAAAATTGTGTTTACTCTATTAAAACTACAACCCTTATCATACCGGATAGTTGAAACTTGAGCTGAAATATTTTATGTAGTGTGGGAAGGATGGGCAATCAGATTGATACTGGGTGAGATACTTGAGGCACAGGTTGGAGAACTCAGTTTTATTTACACACGCACAAACACCACACACATACAATTAGAGATATATAATATTTAAAACATTTTAGATATAAAATTATAGTTTCGTGGAAAGACTCCACTTCTAAACCGAAAACCCGATACTCGGACTCGAAATAGATTTCCTCTGGATGAGAGACTATAACTAAACGTTTCTCGGCTGGAGCGCAAGCCCTGTACTTCCTCTAGTCTGAGAGTCTCGAGGCCTACTGACCATTTTTCCTGAACGCCACAGAAGTGCGATCTCACCAGTGTAGGAGGATGCATGGTTATAGTTATAGTTATTTCGTATAGTAAAAGAAATAATCTTTCAGAATTTTTGCATAATTGTAAAAATTTTATTTGAAAAAAGATAATAATTGTACATTACACTCGGATGGGGGTTCAAAATATATTTCCTCTCTGGATGAATTGAAGATTATTACTTATATGCCATTATATTAAAACTTCTCTATATTGTTTAACCCCCGAGTTGGTCATAGAAATGCATGCTGGGAACAACTCTTCTTTTCAACCAATTGCTTTCAAGATCAAGCAAATTATTCGGTGTACTTGTACTTCACTCTCCCGAATGACTGAAAAACACATGTACCGCATGTGTTTGGTTTCACACACACACACACACATTAGGTTCACAATTAGTTAAAATCGATACCTTTCTCACATTTTTTCGGTGCTTGTAGTTTGTTTTAATACTATTTGTTCATCTAGACACTTCTAAAAACTAAAAACACTTCTAAACTAAAATGTTTTGTATCATATTACATATCTACGCAATATTAGGTCAAAGCATATTTATTTAAATATTATAGCTTTGTTATTTTTATCTGTTTAAAATTATTTATATTTTGAACCGTTTTAAAGTACTATTCAAAAACTATGGAAAAAATACGTAGCTGTACAAGACATTGCGATCGTTCTGCAATGAAAATCATTTAAAATCAATGTACAATTAATGATAATATTGGGATTGAATTTAAAAAAAAAAAGTCTAAAAATGAGTACACAAACGATGAACAGATTCTTGCTTTACTATACTTCAGATTCCAACTCCAGTTTAGCATAAGGTTGGAAAAAGCGATCCTCGGGATTTGATGTCACATAATTAATTTCTGATAGCATTAGGTTTTTTTGAATGTAAGCAAATTTACAAATCTCTGCATAAACACAATTGTGATTAACTTGATTAAAATGTTAATTTTACGTCACGACCTAATTAGACCTATAACATCTTCAAGAAGTGGGTCACTTTCAGGTTCAAGGGAACACTTTAATTTTTTATTTACAAGTACTATATATATATATATATATATATACACAAATAATGAACTCTGGATTATTAAAGAAAAGATATGAAAAAATATAAATTAAATTTGATCACTAGTGCACGATTAAATCCACAAGTACAGTTCACTCCAAGGTCGGAGATTTTCTCGAGTTCTCGAGTCTACGTCGAATCTAATTGCCTGGTCTGTGGCAGACCTTAATTTTCACACTGCGTGATACACGGAACCACGGGTTTCACTTTGCAAACAGGCGAAATCTCCTGCCTATTCAGTCAATTCAGATAAAAAGAAGAAAATCAACACTTATGGTGGACTCGTCGCAGAAACTCTTTCTTCTTCACCAAAAATATCCTTTTTAAGACAATGTATCAAGAGGGGATGGAGGGGGCTTCCCTCACTTTTCAATGGAGTAGATATTTCTCAGCTCGTGGTCACCAATCACGATGGAACAACGCATAGTATATTCAATCTGTAGTTGTTTCAGCCTGTGAAGGTCGTACAAACATTCGCTAATTTCCTGTGTCTCATTATACATGATACCAAAGATATGCTATCAGATTTGAGTGATATGTTGTTCTTATTAATGCGAAGCACTAATTGCTTGTAATATTAACTACCCACAATACTGTTTGTCTGATGTCAAAGTTGAATGATGATTTGTATTATATGCTTATCAAATAACATGAAATGAAATGCCTAAACTCTTCCAGTGAGAAAAAAAAAAGCCACAATAACCATTAATTAAAACAAAATACATTTTAAAATAAATTACTATTTTAATTTCATTATTCGAATGTATACCTTGATTAGAGGTAAGTCAAAAAAATTTTTTTGACTCATTTGCTTTGTAAATTTTAATCAATATTTTTATCAATATAATCTAAGTGGTATAAAAATTATAAAAGAAAATTTTAAATTGAATAAATGCATCAATAAATAATAAATTGTGTTTTTAATATGCATTTTAATTTCATTATGTGGGCAAATTATTTTGTAATAATCAGCTAACGCAATATTTCAAAAGTAGAGCTGATTTTCATCTGCACGAGGAAGTGATAAATCAATGCAATTGTTATAATTAATTCTCGCATCATCATTATTATAAATTGTATTTTGTTCAACGCGTTTCTCAACTACAAAAAGTTTAGATGTCGCTGTTGAAAAATGTAATATAATAAATGCATCAATAAATAATAAATCACGCTTTTAACTTCCTTATGTTGGCAATTTTTTTTATCTAATGTAGCTGGCAGATACTTAGACAATTGTCTTTCATTCCTTAAGGCAAACGCTGCACAGACATTACTCACTTAGCACTATCCAGGAGGTGCGTATAACTTGAAGATAAGCTACGGACGTGGAGTAACAATAACCCCGCGATGCTCATGTTTGACAGGGGACCTACGGTTTAAAGTGGATTCCGAATCACTCACAAACATCCATGGCACCACCGGAACTCGAACCCGAAGCCTGTGGTACCGAGCGCCAGAGCACAAGCCATTCGGCCATTCAGACCCCTGATGTTGGCAAATTATCCTGTAATATTTAATTATTGCAATATTTCTAAAGTAGAACTGATTCTCCTCTGCATAAGGTGGCTAGCGCTCTGGCCTTTGGCATCCCAGGCTTCAGGTTCGAATCCTGGCGGTGGCATGCATGTTTGTAAGTGGTTTGGAATCCACGTTAAACTGTAGGTCCCGATCTGTTTAGCCCAAAGTGTGCACAAGGTGACCGTAGAGCGACAAAACCAAACCAAACCTCTGCATAAGGAAACAATAGATCAATACAATTGTCATAATTAATCCTCGTATCATTATTATTACGAACTGTTGCATTGTATTTGGCTCAACGCGTCTCTCAACTCATCCAAAATGAACATGTCGCCGTTTTAAAAGATTAATTTCTCTTTGATTCGAAATTAGGAATCACGTCTCGCTAAAAACACTCAACCGCTGCAGTTGGCTCATTAGCTTCAGCATTTTTGGCTCCCAACAGTTTTCGTTGTTGACCTTTTCCCGCCAAATGACGTCAAACTTTCTCTCAGTTGTAGCAGCAGCCTTTCGGCCCGCGCGAACAGTTTTACGTTCAGTTTCTGCATTTTAAGCACGCTCTGACGTAAGAGCCTGTTTGTGCTCGTTAAATTTTAAAGTCGGTGCTGCTATTAACTCGAGTGTTTCCGAAGAGAGAATAAATAGTTTTCGCCTCTGTAAGCTTTTAATCATTTATTTCCCCTTGATTTTAGAAGGCTTTTAGGGAAATCGATCCATTACATTGATTGAAATTTTCTGATATTTAATTTTGAGTTTTTATTTTGAAACTATCTTTTATATAAAAAATACGTTAATCTTATATCAGATTAAGTTTTAATATAAATATTTTTGTTACTTATTAATAAAATTTAACTTCATTAGAATATATTAATTAATTTCTATTTATGAATTTCTATTATATTATCTATTATTATGGCACATAATTTGATCTTTGTCTAGTAAGAAAAATAATTCATGTAATAAATAGATATTTTACTTAATATTTTTAACAGTTTCAACCTGATGCTGTTCGGCTTTATTAAGTAGCTTAATAATTTACTTTAGTTGCGGAAAAGAAATAAAAAAAACATGTAATAAATATTTTTTTTATTTAAACAATTACGACTACCAAATCTGAAAAATTCAATCTAACATTCATTTAAAATTCATCATACTGAAACAATTGAAATAAATAAAATAAAAAAAAATTCAATAAAATGTAAATAATAAATTTAAAAATAACAATAAAATTATTAAAAATATAAAAATACTCGACTCGTGGTTCAGTGGTAACGTGCTCCGCTGGCGAGTATTAGAGCTGAGGTTCAAACCTCTGGCGGCTTGGTTGCAGACACTGTTTCAAAAACGACGTTCGAGACTCGAGGGCTTTTGCGATGTTCGGCATCTTGTCTCCTTAGTCAAAATACATAATGGGAGTTTTTCGGTTTTTCTCCCATAAGTTATGCAAATGAGGAATAGTTCCTCCCTAAAGGTACCCCAAGAAGGCACTGCCCCCTTCTTCAACAATGCAGGGCCAAGTCAGACGGCAGACAACAGAATCTGTCTCTTTTCCACCCATCCATGAGTGGACAACTCATGGGATGTACTTCCCACACTGCCGGATACTGAGGATTAGTCACAACACAAAAATGTAAAAATACTATTATGAATTTAACATATGGATGTACAATTTATTTTGGCAGAATTTCTGAAATTTATCTCGCCAAAATAACTATATCTCTATTATTTAAGGTTTTTAATTTAATTTTATTATTTCTAATTAAATTATGAAATTTGGATGGAATGATATTTTTATATTAAATAAAAAGCTACATTCTATTTTGGTAAGGTTAATTATTTATAAAAAATTTGCGGAATGGAATACTTATACTAATTATTAAATACTAAAATATATACTCATTTTAAGTATCAAAATAATAATAATAATTCATATGAGAATTATCAAAACCATAAAGGGTTTAATATTATAAACTATTATTCCTAAGAAAAAGAATTATGACATTTTTATTAAAATTTATTTGTTTTTTTTTTACTTTCATGAATTGTGTATGTGATATTTTATTCTTTTTTTTTTTAAATTTTATCTTAATTTATTTCCTTATACAACATTATATTGTCAGCTTGTATTACCGTTATGTTTTATATTTTCATTATAAGAAGTTTTATTATACGATTGAGGGAATTGTGATAACAATATATAAATCGTCTCCCAAATGTAATTAATTAGGTTAAGGATATTATATAAATAATTAAAATAAATATAATTCAAATGCAATACAATTTTTAATTATTTAAATACAATTCAAATGCAATTCAATTTAAATACAATTCAATTTAAATGTAATTTAATTTAAATACAATTCACTGCAAATGCAATACAATTAAATACAATTTTAATAAATTGCATGCAATTGTGTTGTAATTGAATGCCATTTTAAAAATTGCATTGAAAATTTTGAAAAGTAGGACAATTTCAATACCACTTAAATGACAGGTTTAGAAAATATTTTAATTTTTTTCTTTTTGTTTTACTTACCGCTAAACATTCAATATTTGCCTCCATTACCATTTTTCTTTCCAATTTTTATCACAGCAAGAAAATTCTATTTACAGATGCAAATATCTAAAATCTTGAAACAGCAAACAAGATTGTTGAAAACCTTTTCGAATATTCCAATGTTCGAATAAATTAAATCTACATTTTCTACACTTCTAAGAAAAATAAGGAAGAAACTTTATTTTCACGGTTTGGTATTGCAAATACTGGATTTGCAAACAAAAAGTAAAAGTCACAGAACTTGAAAGGGAAACACTCGCTAGCATTTATTTCTTATCTATTTTCACAAACAAAAGTTCAAGTGCATGTATATAAGTCAATCAGATATTCAAGTACAAAAATATTTTCTAAACAGAAATAATATTTGTTTGTTTTAAAATATTTTTAGTTCTAATACTTGTATTTCATCGGAACTTTAAATTAATTCTTTATAGTGAATTTGAATCACCAAAAAGTATTATAAATTCGTGATGACATAAATTATGTATTTTGGGATATTTAATTTCTTTGTATACGTTGTTACTTATATTTTATAAAAATATCGCATTCATTTCAAATATTTTTTTATATTTGGATAGTCACTGTAATTACTTATTTTTAAATATGTAAAGGTTCTTGAACATATAAATGAACGAATAAATGAATCTTGAACGAATGAATGTATTTAGCGTTGCATAAATATTTACATTCTTAGCTCAAAATAGAAATTTCTGGTTTAATTCGAAATGAAAATAAATATAACTTTATAATTTTAAAATAAAGTTTATTTTGGAACTGTTTACATAATTTGAATCATTTCATATTTAGTTCAAACAGAGGTAAAATATTGTTGAATCAAGAAAAATATCAATATTTAGATTAAAAAAATATACCTGGAAAATTACCCAAATATTTCAATTTCCAAGTCATACAAAATTAATGATTAAGAGGAGAAATTTGACATTTATGACTTCTTTCCCATGGTTTTAAATGCAATGATAATATCTAATATTTTTGTGTTATTTACCTTCACATAAAAAGCTTCCAAAATTTTATTTTAATTTTTAACACTGTATAAAGAAAAGAAAATAGCATAGCAATTAGAAGCATTTTGAAAGTTGAATATGTAGAAGACGAAAAAAATGCCGTTTTGGACATCAACGTTCATATTTCATAATGAAAGTGGATAGAATTTTAAAATTTTATTATCATTTGCAACTATTTTTATCGATGATTTCAATTTAAAACATTGATTTTCTCGAATAAAGAGAAAGGAAATAGCACAGCAATGAAAAGCATTTTGAAAGTTGTGTTTGTAGAAGAAGAAGAAAAATGCAGTTTTGGACATTAAGTTCGTATGCCATAACAAAAGTTGACAGCATTTTTAAAACTTTATTATCATTTGCAACTATTTCTATCAATGAATGCAAATTAAAGCATTGGCTTTTCTCGAATTTAACTTTTGAAATAATATATGAAATGAATCAAGTTATATGATGCTTATCACTGTATATTAAATAAAAATATATTCAAAATAATGTTATAAAACTATATTCCAGTATATGGGTTATAAAGCTGAGATAATTAGACAAAGATATTTCAGAAATTTGATGATATTAGATGAACGTTTGATATTGATGAACGTTGTTTCGCATCCCACTCGGTCGACAGCAACATCTAGACTGAGTCCGTGAACCCTCCTTTTGGTGGCATGGGTGTTTGTTAGTGGTTCGGAACCCACGTTAAACTGTAGGTCCCGGTCTAATTAGCCCAAAGTGTAAAAAAAAAAAATGACCGTAAAATGACAAACCAAATCAAACGCCTCTCATGGAAGGAGGAAAAGGGAAGGGCAGCTTTTGTTTTGAAGGAGCATCCATAGTTAGAAGTCTGACTTGGTTCCGTGCCGCTGAAGAAGGAGGACAGTGCCTTTCGGGGGGGACATTTCAAGGGGAATTATCCCATTCGCGGATCATATGGGAGAAAAACCCACCAGTCTGACTTACGAGGTAAGATGCTGAACATCACAGAAACACATCAACCTCCTCGTTTTTGAAATAGTGTCTACAACAAAGCCGCCAGCGGATTGAACAACAGCCCTAATGCTCATCATCGGCAGTATATATATATATAGTTAATTTATTTATAGTTATTTTATAATTCATATATTTTTCATACATATGAATAGACCAGTAAAGCACATTTGACATTGGTTTTAAGCAATAGCGGAAATTAAATTCGTCAAATTAAAATCTACTAATAGCCACTACAAATAAAAATTTTATAGCGGCTATTATCTTGAGGTTTTTGCCTGCCATTATGAAATGAAAATTAATTTAAAAATGTTTACGGTTAATTTTCAATTTTAAATGATGTGAATCAAATGTACAGTATAAGCTACTGTTCGTTAAAATTACTATCGCAATTAAAATTTGATTAAAATTACGATTTGCATCAAAATATTAAAAGTTTGCAGAATTTTTAAGTTACAGGAATTAATGAAAGTACTTAATTTCTGGAAAATGAAGTGAATAGATTTTTAAAAAAAAAATCAATATTAATTATTTAACTTGAAGCCAAAATTAGTTGGGAGAGGGAATTGTGTTCTGAAACAGGTAAATAAAAGAAAGGAAACCCGGATTCTAAAACTATATAAAAAGAATTGACAAATCAAAATGAGGGCCAGCAAATCTTTGCCAGGTTGACGGACGGCCTTGGTTGTATAGCAACCTCTATCTAATGCTTTGTGAATGAGAGATTGGTTTGGTTTGTCGCTCTACGGTCATCTTGTGTACACGAGGGCAAAATAGACCAGGACCTACAGTTTAAAGCGGATTCTGAACCACTCACAAACATCTGTGCCACTTCCAGGGTTCGGACCAGAATCCTGTGATACCAAAGGCCAGAGCGAGGCACACCAGGCCGTTTGTGAATGAGAAAAGTTTAAGTTTTAAACCTATTGATTAGATAGAAAAGGAGTAATATATATATATATATATATATATATATATATATTGCTATTATATATTTTATATAATAAAAAGTTTAAAAGAAAAAAAAATATAATGCCAAATAATGCCAAAATTGGAATTTGTAATCAAATTCATAACAAAAAATGGATCATATTGAATCATTTTCAAAAATAGATTATATTTCATATTCCTATTCAAAAATTTTCAGAAATAAATCATATTTCATATTCAATCATATGGATCAAATAAATCATATTTCGTGATATATTTCGCATATGAAATAGGATTTATAAAAAAAAAACATAATAAATTTGAATATAATTAAATTTTTATTGGTACATTTTGATTTCTAAATTTTTTCATATATTATTTGGATCCGGATTTTAAACCTTTCGTTTATTAACCTACTTGAATACACAATTTACAGGGGGAAAATACACCTCTAGAGAGAGGCTATTTTAAATTCAACGGAGAAAGAAACCTTATCAATCTAGTCAATCTTCTATTATGCATCGAAGAAGAAGACAAAAAAAAAAAAAAATCGATCCCAACTCAACGGCATCAATCTGAGTTTCTTTCTGCATTCATAAAGATACAAATAACTCATAGTTCTCCTGGAATTTTATTATTAACTTATTGATTGCATAAAAATGCATCTCCCTGGTATACTCGGAAAAAAAGCATGCATGTCTTTCTTTTTTTCCCCCTTGCTGTTGCACCATAAAAATTGCGGGACCCAATTTTAATGGCACGCGAGCAAGTCTTACTTCATCTGCCGGTGTTCATTTGGGTATTTATAGCACTGTATCTGGATGCGGTTCCTTATACCCCGGGGTAATCTGTCTATTTCTTATTTCAGTGTTGAGTTACATTGCTGGTAATTTCCGCGAGTGGTTGCTGGTAATGTGTTGCCAAAATAGAATTTTTGTCCCTTTTGTCCCGTACCGCGCGTGCATTTTTTGTGCTGTGCGTATATCGAATTAACGTTGGCGAGTTTTATCGCGAGAATTAAGTGCTGCTGTGTGGTTTCACAATGTTTTGCTTGTTCTCTGGTAAATGGGTAAATAAAGGGGCCGTATGTAAAGTGAGAATCTGGAGTTGTATGTTTGGTAAGAAAATTCGCATAGAAATGTAAGGAAATACAACAACTGATGCACTTACTGTCAAAAACAAAAACCATTTTAAGCTTTTCTAGGGATTAGTTTTGTATAGATTGATCTACGGGTTTTTTATGAATTTAACATTTTTAGGGTGTTTTAATCCATTGAATTAAATAATTTTTTTATCCAATGAATGTTTTAAAATAATGCCAAAAATGTAGTGCTTTGTGAAATATTTAGCTGAGGTGTAAACACTTCAACTTTTCCTAATGAGATTTTGTCAGGGGAAATTATTTGATGTATTGAAAAAAATTAAAAAGGCGTGTTTTGAAAAAATAACTTAAAATGGCGTTTTTAAAAAAAAAAAAAAAATGGCGTTTTCAAAAAAAAAAAAAAATTAAAAATGGCATTTTCAAAAAATTTAAAAAATTAAAAAATGTTGTATTGAATACATCAATTTTGGGTGGTTGGAGTTTTTGTATTAGTAAGTAAATAGTGATTTTTTTTATCTTCTAATATGCTTGTTGGGAGGTGTTATGTATAGTACTAAAATTTCTGTGACAAAATTTCTTTTGGTCTTTATTTTTTTTATTTTTAATTGTACATTTTGATAACTTTTTGATTATTTATAAAAGTCCGTTCTATCTGAAATTTTTATTTAGTTTAAGTAAATCGCATAAACATACGATGTAAGTGCTATGTATATTCACCAACGATGAAACAGCGCATATTCATCATTTCTTCATAGTTAAAGGCTAAAATCTTTCAATACATAAATAATTATAATAAATTATTGGTAAAATAGCAGAATAGAAGCAGTTGGGATTTGGCATCAAAACATCTTTTTGCCACAGTGCTTCAAGTAACGGTTACGATTTTAAATGAAATGAATTTCAAACAGTACAAGAAACGTGAGTTATCACAGTTGGCGCCACAAAAAGTCGCCAAATCCCACGACCCCTATTTTGCAATTTGGAGCACTTATTAATTCGTAGCTTTATTATAATTCTAATTAACTATTTTAATTATTCTGTATATATTTAATTGGTTTTCCTCTCTATATTTTTTTATTTTTTTTTGTTTTTTTTTAAAATTTATAATAAATATTTAAATTTTAAATGTACATACACAAAAATCATATTTTTTTGTGTACGTAATTATAATTGGCTCATTTTTTTCTGAATTCTTAAATATGGAACTAATCTTTCTATTTTTTTTTTAAAATCAGCGAATTGTATACAAATAGATATAAGTTTATTTTGCAAAGAAAGTTAAGTGCGAGAAAAAAGGAAAATAAGTACAACTCTTCAAATTCAAAATTTTATATATATCAGTATTGAAAGGTAATTATAACTTTTTTTTTCTCTTTTCACAAAATTAACGTTAGTAAAGCAAATAAGAAACAGCTTATTTAACATTAAACAGAGAAAACAATACAGTTTTGGTTTTGTTTCTAATTAAATTTCTTAAGTGTTTTATTTCTTTAGTTTCTAGATCATTTAATTTTCGTAATTAGAGTAGGAGGAATGGACTTAATTGTGTAAAACATCTGTAAACCTCTTTTATTTATATTTGTAAGAACAACCCATCCAAAATTTATTTCTTTATAAATGGAAACATCATGGATCATGTTTTATTTTCATCAAGACGCAATAAAAAATTGCCACATTTAATGATGAAACACAGAATTTAACATATACAGGGATTATATTTTGTAAAGCTAATATGTTAAATTACAAATTCATTCATTTCTAGATGCCCTGAAACATTTTTAATATATCGAATAATTTAGAGACAGGAGTTTTTCTCTAACATCGATCCAATAAACATCAATGGGGAATGCGGCTATTCACGATGGATCGTTGAAAAAATGCAAATGAGGGACAGGAAGCCGTCAGATAATGCATACTGGAATGCCTTCACGTGCTGTGGACCTCTTAAGAAAGAGGTAAAATTATAAATTCACTCATTTCTAGATGCAATCATCTCATCCTTTGTGTAAAATAAATGTGACCGTTTTTTATTTGCATATATATAGTAGGGTAATTCCATGAAAAATCTATTTCTTTCTAAATGAAAATATAAGCAGGAGTATGTTTTGTTCCTTTACATCAATAAAAATTTGGCACATTTAATGATGAGACACAGAATTTAACATATAAGCTTTTCCAAATATAACCGCTGTATAAGTAAAATTACAAATTCACTCAATTCTGTTTACACGGAAATATTTTTAATAAATCGAATCATTTTGAGACAGGAGTTTTTCCTGTAAGAAAACATTTTTTTACATCGATCCAGTAAGCATCGATGGGGAATGCAGCTATTTGCGATGGATTGTTGAAAAAACGCAAATGAGCGACAGGAAGCAGTCAGATAACGCACGCTGGAATGCCTTCACGTGCTGCAGACCACTTAAGAAGGAATGCCTATCTGTCAATTCTCACCATGCATACGAAAGAGCGCATACGCAGTGAACGCCCACTTGGCACCGTATCAATTGTTTAAGATGCACGACGGCATCCCAGGAATGCAGTAGAAAATTGCGCATCCATTGGACAACACACTTGACAAACGTAATCGTCGCGGTCCTTATGGTTTCCATGACGACGGTATGATTTTTTTTTGTTTTGTTTGTGTTTCTTTGAAAAAAATATGTTGCGAAAAATCTTAAAAGCTTTGACCTTATCTGGAATTTTTCTGTAGGAATGGATTGAGGAGTAATGGATATTGTTTTGAAATTCCGTGGGTCAGTACTTCTTTTTTTTTTGTTGTTGGTTATTTGTTGAAGTAAGAATGTGTATACATGCTGTTAATAAAAAATGGTTCTCGTGTGATGAATTCAGAAAATGGAATACTTGACCAGTACATTGCGAATCCATTGTAACGATTTCTTTTTTATCATTTTTTGAGAACATGCTGATAAAAACTGAACATTTAATAAATAAAAATGGTTGACATATCTGTCAACATACTCAATAATGTACTATGATAAATTTTATTGCTTTAAATTTAAAAAGAAAAGTACACAAAATAAAGATTTTAGATAGAATATATCCATTTAGTTATGTATTGAATTATGAACTAGTATCACGGCAAATTCAACTAATGCACACTTAGAAAAGTATAAAAAATGGCTAATATATTTATCAACATGCTCAATATTATTTAAAATATAATTTATTGCTTAAATTTAAGAGATTTGATATGAACAATGATTTTTTTATAGAACATATTCACTAATGTTATGTATGGAATTATTAACTATATTCACTCAAATTCAACTAATAAGCATTTAGAAAAGTATAAAAATCGGCTGATATATTTATCAACAAGCTCCATAACATTTAAAATACAATTTATTCCTTTAATGCAAGAAACTTATAAAACAATATTTTTCGATTTAATATATACGCTTAGTTATGTATGAATTTTGAACTATTTTCCCACAGATTCAACTAATAAGCACTTAGGAAACTATAAAAATTGGCTGATATATTTATCAACATGCTCAATAATATTTAAAATATACTAGTTTATTGCTTATAATTTAAAGGACTTACATATGAACAATGATTTTCTGTATAATATGCCCACTTAGTTATGTATGAATTTTGAACTAGTTTCACTACAGAATCAAGTAATAAAAGTACTTAGAAAAGTATAAAATTGGCTGATTTATTTATCATGGTCGGTAATATTTATATTTTTATGGTCAATAATATTTAAAATATTTATTCCTTGAATTTAAGGGACTTTCATATGAACAATGATTTTCTATATAATATGCCCACTAATTTAATGTAGGAAGCAATAGAATCAATTTCCATTGAAGTATTTGATAGTTTTCAAATTGTATTTCATGTTTAATTATTGTTATTTATTTCAACTTTTGTTTTCTGTTGTTATTTCTTATCCCATTTGGTCGATAGCAAACATCATAGACCAAGTCCATGAATCCGTGTCTTAAAAGGACGAATCTTGATAAAGGGTAAAAATGCAGCTTTTTTTTTTTGTCCTTGACCTTGCGGCACAAAGACATGGGACACCCAAAGAGAGAAGTCTGACTTTACCCCACCAGGTTATACCATCAGGCACTGGGTACCCATTTTAGTCTCTTTTTACGACTTGTATAGGCTACAGTGGGGCTATTCTAACCCAGACCCATACGAAATCCTTTTGTTTTCTTTTTTTTAATTACTGACATGGAAAAAAAAATCAACTACTTAGTATTTTCAGGAATAAAAGTAATGATTGTTTGATTTTCTTTTACATTTATCTTAAAATTTTTTTCTATTTATTACAAATTGAATAAATCCAGCATTAAGTATTTAAGAAGACTAAAATATCCATAAAAAATTATGGCTGTTATAAAAGGCTGCTTACATTTTTGCTGACAATAACTGAACAAAAAATATACAATGCGAACCAATCATAAAAAATAACATAACCAACACCTTTCTAATATAAAAAAAGTTACATTAGAGAAAAACAGTAGTAAATTCTAGTTTAACGAGTTGCCCTAAGGTTTATTTGATTTATAAATTAGTTCCCATCCATTTTTGTGAGAGAGAAAAAAAAAACAACCTTGTCAGTCAAATGAGGGAAAAGAGTTAAGCGGAATGTGGTAAATGATTGGCTTAAAAATTACATTCCCTGCGATGTCAAAGTTTTTGGGGAAAATTAATGGTGGTTCGTCGTTTGTGCGAAACGCGGTTTCAAGTGGTATCTCGATGATTGTTTGTTGCTGTTCATCTCCATGGCAACGCTCCGGCAGTTCCCATCTTCTTTTTGAAAGGGAGGAGATGTCGGCCAGATTTTCACGCTTTTTTTGAACTTTCTCTTTCGTTGACTGATGTGACTCTATGGTCGAATTGAGCGTTAAAATCTAATTCGGTAAAAAGCCTGGATGGCGTTTTAGGTTGCTCTACTTTCTCGGTATTTGAGAGAAATGTTTGGAAATTCGTGTTTTGAATCATATTTTATTTTGTCCGAGTTCACTTGGATCGGAAAGGGTTAGAGAAAATTATTTGTTTTTAGGTTCAATATGATTTATGTCGAAAATCGTATATTGCTGAAATTTATAGTGTCTGTTCTATTTCTATTTTTATTTTAAAGCAACTCAGCCATTAGCTTTATTGTACTTCAGTAAAAAAAATTTACAGTTACTGCATTAAATTCAACAACTGATGAAAGAAATCCACATAATTTATAGCAGTTGAAATATAAAAAAAAAAAAACAATGAACAATAATTATAACTAGAAAAATCTATAAATGTTATTAAGATTAAACAATTTTATGGTAATTTTGATATTTGTTTCAAAATACTTCTATAAAGCACAGCGTTCTATTATAGTAAATAAAAAAAAGTTAAAGCTCTATTAATAGGAAAATTAAAATTAAATTAAAAATAAAATGAATAAATTATTATTCATTATATTTATTTGTTATAAATAATTAGCATTTAATTATTTTTAATAAATAAAATTAAATTAAGAATAAAATTAAAGCTCTATTAATAGGTAATTAAATTTTAAAAATTGAATTTAATTGTAAAATTAAAATTCATCTAGCTGAACTGTGTAACATTAAATTTCTAAAAATTAGTTGCTTTTAAGAAAAACTGGGTGTTAAAATAGTTCTTATTTTGATATTGTGTTGATTCAATAATTGTGTAAGACTGTAATTATTACTGAGATTCGTTGCAGTTTAGGAATGGTATAGGGGAAGTTGTACTTATGCACAGCACAATTTTGTTGGAAAGAATATAGAACGAATGTTTCAATAATTTTCTGAGGAGAGTTTGACTAAAGATATTCTTCAAATTACTGAAATTACAAGGATTATGCAGGAATATATAAAAATAAAACACGAATATTACCAGTGTTCACTTTTGATATTTTCGTCTTTGGAAATCTGAAGACGCGATTGTACAATGAGCAGCATAAATATAAGATAAAACACAAAAAATAATTGTAAAAAAGATTAAACACTTTTAAAACACTAATAGGATAATTAGTATTTAGGATAGGATAATAATAGGATGTTTAGTTAGGATAATAATTACTATTAAAACTTATCTATAAGACTACATTTAGTACAGGTTTAAAGGGATTAATATTTACAGAAAATATAGCGTGAAAAGTATTCGTATACAATATATAGAACTTTTACAATACATATACCTATCACAATACAATGTATAGAACTTTTATTTAGCTATGCAAATCATAAAGAATGAGAGGTGCAGCTTATTAATGATTGACTCATCGTTGCTTCTCACCAATACATGGACTAGTTGTTGCTTTTCACCTATACATGGACTTGTCGTTCCTTCACTATTCATGGATTCCACCATGCATGGATTCGTCGTTACTTCTCACCAGTGCATGGATTCGTCGCTGCTTCTCATCGGTGATGAATTCGTCGCTCACCACCAGTGCATGGATTCGTCGCTGCTTCACCAATGCACGATTCGTCACCAATGCATGGATTCGTCGCTGCTTCTCACCAATGCATGGATTCGTCTTTGCTTCTCACCAATGCATGGACTCGTCGTTGTTTCTCACCAATGCATGGATTCGTCGCTGCTTCTCACCAGTATGGATTCATCGTTGCACTTCTCACCGTGCATGGATTCGGACTAATTCGTTTGCTTCTCATCGTAATGGATGGACCAGTGCATGGATTCGTCGCTGCTTTTCACCAATGGATTCATGAGTGCACCTCACTAGTGGTTGGACTAGTCGCTGCTCCTCACTAATGCATGAGCATCGTTGCTTTCACCAATGCATGAGCATGTTGCTTCTTACCAATGTGGATTAGTTGCGTCTCACCAATATATACATTCATCATTGTAGTTTGTCAAAGTATCTATTGAGTGATAAAGAAGAATGGAAAGTAATGAATATATCATGAGGGATTGGTTGATTGAGGATAATTAATTAACAGTTGTAGTATTTAAGCCAAATAAGATTTTTGAATTAAATGTAGTTTCAAGAGAGAAAGGATAGATAAGGAAAAAAAAAAATATATAACTGAACACAAAATAATTGAAAATATTTAGAAAATTGCAAATTAATTGGCATTTATAAGGTAAGCAGTACCATTTAAAAATTAATTTCCCTTTTATCCATACATACATACATGACACTTATATAGTCAATATTTGTAACAACGTATCTATCCATTTGAAACACTGTTTATGAATCAGAAAAAGGCATTTTTAGGAATAAACCAATAATGTTGGAAATCAACATTAATTGAGAAGTAAAATCTTTAAATTGGCAATACAAGGTACTACTAATTAATTGCTAAAAGGCAGTCATAATATTACCTTTTAGCAATATTTGTAATAAGTCAAACAGGAGTTGTTTTGATACATTTTATGTAAGCAAACTTTATTGACAATTTTAGCTCACTCTTAATTAAGCTAAATACTTAATTTTGTACGAACGAGCATATGATTTATTTTTAAAGTAGAATGATATTTATTTTGCTGTAATATCGAGATAACTTAATGTGATTAAATTAACTTATTTTTCTCTTGAATATAATTTGTACGGATTCTTTGATGAAAATGCGTAGTTGCCTGGAAAGTTTGCAAGACCCAATTATCATTGCGATGGATTGATTTTCTTCATTATATTTAATCATCAGTATTTTCCTAGTCACATTAGTTTTGATTAGAATTGCCCAGAATTTCAAACATCATTCCATGTCTTAAATAAATATCAGCATTAAATATTTTCCAATCTATGTTACTTTAAATTTAATGCGGTAGATTTTCAAAATCTGTTTTAATAATGTGAAAAGAAAAATACATACCAATTAAAATGATACATGATTAAAATAAAATGAAAGATGAAATGTTCTCTTTAAAACATTTTTTCTTGTAATTATTTCACAAAATTCTTAGGAGAGCTGAAATATTAAATAACATAAAATGAGAGTAGTAAGAAATATACCAATATACTTATAAACTAATAACAATATACCAAGGAAAAAAAGGAAGAGAACATGTATTACATTTCGTGCCTGTTTGAGTCAGGTATTAAACACAGATATTACCTTTCCAATTCGCCCAATTTGCACGGAATATAGTATTTTATGTGAAAAACTATATTTTGTAAATTAATTGAGATGCCTAGACAAATAAAAATATAATTGCTAAATAATGATATTTCTGAATAAATTAGCTAACTTCTAATTTTTATTTATTCTTCTTAGTTGTGTTTGTATTTATCATTTTAAATTTTTAATTCTCTGTAATGAATTTAATTTTTGATCGTTTTATTAAAATTTCTGCCCCTATTTTCACCCTTGGGTTTGTCATTATAAGAAATTGATTATTATTGCTTTGATCATATTACTGTGACTAAATCATGCTATAGAGCAAAATTTTATTACCACCTTTAAATTTTTCCCTATATGTGTTCTTCTATTTTATTTGCAGTTTTTATTATCTTTTTTCGATATTGAAGAAGTGCTTCTTTCATGAGTAAAAGGTTATGAAAGTTGATTAAAATCTGTTGACAATGAGTATTTAGGAAAGCTTGAATCCAAGCAAATTTTTTTTCAAAAGAAAATTTAAAAATAATTAGTTCTTTATTTATATGTGGCAAAATATACTGCATTCACTTTTACTGGGTTAAAAGTTCGTATATGTAATTGGATGCAACTTGACTCTACTGTTAAAATTTTGTGTTGCATGCTCGTTATTTAGAATGGTGTCAACTTAGAATCACTTATATTAGTATAAACAAAAAGAACTTTCAGAAAATTCCATTAAATTTTCTTTTTAATGTACTACCAAACATGAGATTAGTTGTATGAGATGAATATTTGAACCTCGAGATGAATATGGTATTTTTGTACCCGGACTACATATTCATTATCACTCTACGTGTCATCTGTGAAGACATGTCTTAATACATGCTTATACACACACATGACTTAAAAGTCTACATGTAAGTGAAACTTGTGAAATTTTTGTGTTTGCAACTATCACATCTTTTATAATTATCTTTGTGGTTTTCATTTTTTTTTTAACTTGCTAGAGAAATATGCCTAAATAAGAAGTAATTAACTCATAACAAGTCTTGCTAATTGTATATAAAGTAGTTTTAAGAAGTTTTGATTAAAAATTCGCCACACAAAACTTATTAATGATCTGTATCAAAAAGCATTTTAAAGTTGAATGTATGTAATGCAATGCAGTTTGATGATCATTATAATTCTTAAATAAATTGGCAAAGAGGGGTACAAAAAGTTATTTATTGAAAATATGTCCCTTTCCCTTAGATTCGTAGATTAATTATAGACGAAATTTTATATTGACATACAATACAGAAAGATCAATTAAATCGGGATAAATTCGGGGATAAAATCAAGGGATGGATGATTGTAAAGAGTTCAGTCGCAAGTCACGTAAAAGAGGCAGTGGCTAACTGCAGACTGAGAACAGGACACAATTGCTTGGCCAAATACCTCAGCATAGCAGACATATTGATTAATAGCCTATGGCCTCTGCAAAACAAACTCTTATGAATAAGCAGCACTTACTCTTCTGTCCGGGTCTTGACCCCAAGTTACAACCTAGGAGATATTTGCCTGTTGTATTGGATGACAAGGGATCTCGTGTCCTGAGAACACGTTTACGTTTCCTTTTAAACTTTTATGCATCTTTAATTTTTAAGGGTTTGGTGAATTTTTAAATGTTTTTTTTAATTTTTTGATATTTTCACATTTTAATTCTAATAATGTTTTATGTGCTGTTAATATTTTGGTAATGTGTAATTTTAAATTAATTGTTGTATTATTCTGTCTCCTGATATAAATAGATTGAGTTACAATTTTGCCATATGAAATAACAACCAATAATTCTTAAGTGCATATTCACGTGAAATCATTGAAGCTTTTTGTTTATTTTGAAAACATTTTAATAACTATTATTTTTTTTTAATTTTAATCCACGAGAAAATTTTGCAATTTATTTAAAAAATTGGTTAAGGAAGACGTGAATAACGATTTGTAAATTTTTTTTAGCATCGACATGGTGACATAATGCAATGTAGAATGGTGATATTACCTTATTACCTATAATTATTATTTGATTGTATCAACGCTTTACAATTTGACGTTTTCAAAATTTATTAATGTTAGTATATTACAAAAATCACGAGTTTTAAATAAAGCTTTGCTTTAAATGTGTCAGATATTACATAGTTGCTTAAAATAATATAAAACAAAATACACACTCATTTGTTCATTTATTAGATGGTATTGGAGTACTTTTTATCAGCGTTACTCTTTATGAGCACTGACTATTAATCTGGTATTATTATTATTATAAAGATTTAATTATTTTGCCACCTACAAGGGTGTCAACTGTAATTAAAAAATCCTAAACCACGTAACATCAAAAAGAATTCAAAACGTGTTAATATTCTTCCTTTTTATGTTGTATAAATGTGCAAAACACACGAAAATAAATTACAAAGTGTATAAGACGCAGATATTAATATAATAGTTCTTATCAAAGCACAAGTTTACGTTTATATTTGAATAAATATTTGAGATAAAGTTTGAAAGTAAAACAAAGCTCTGGAACTTTTGGTTCAGCAGAAACAAATCCCAGAAACTGTCTGACGGAATATTGACTCTTTCCGTACAGTTACTGTGGATACCATTTTTGAAAGGAATTCACCCAGGCCTAAAATTTATTCCTTTCATCCGTTACACACATAAAATATTTCTGACGATTCTAACTCGATATTTCAGTTCTATACTCTCTGTATCTTTTAGTTTGCACAGGATTTCGTCTCAAAAATGCTACTATTAGATTTATATTGATACTACAGAATTTGCTTTCCTCTCTGGCATTCTAGATGTTATTTCTTTGTATTTTTTTGCATCAAAAAAGTAACTTGAATTTTTTTTTTTTTACTGGTTTAAATTATTTTTCAATTGGGACTTATTATTTTAAACGCAGTCTTCAACTGTTTTTACTTTAATATGAGCTTTTTCAAAATATAACATTCATCATAAAACCAAATCTCTATAATCTTTCAATTTCTTTAACTCTCTCTACTACTACTAATTAAAACAATATCTCTACTATTACTTAAAACAATATCTCTACTACTACTAATAAAACAATCTATCTACTGCTAACAATATCTACTACTACTTAAAACCATCTATCTACTACTACTTAAAACCATCTATCTACTACTACTTAAAACAATCTCTACTACTACTTAAAACCATCTATCTACTACTACTTAAATAATCTCTACTACTACTTAAAAACCATCTATAATCTACTACTTAAAAACAATATCTTGACTACTTAAAAATAATCTCTCTACTACTTAAAAACAATCTCCGACTATTACTTAAAAATAAATCTCTCGACTACTTAAAAACAATCTCTCGACTACCTAAAACAATCTCTCGACTACCTAAAAATTATCTCTTAACAATTTCTTAAGTATTATTTCATTAGTAGCCATTTGAAGTTTCAATACAAATATTCAAATGAATTTTAGTTATTTTTAACAATTTTAAGAATCGCATGTTTCAATACAGCAAATGATAAGATTCAAATAAGACTTTCATACAATTAATAAATAAATTGATGTTTGTAATTCGTATTAAGAGTGAATTAATTTTATTCGGAAAACGGGCCTAAACCATCGAAATTCTACATTATTCTTTAAAAAAATTTACTAAAAGACTTTTAATTCAGATATGCACCAAAATGCATTCCAAATTTTTAGAAAATATCAATAGATTGTTCGTTAACTTGGCGATATGGATGTAGTATAATTATTTAAATAGTGGATGATATTAAAAGATATTCTGAATGAATATTAACAAAATTGTACATTCTAAATTGCAATAATGAATGAAAGAGTAAACTAGCGTTCACACTGATTCGATATGATTCTAAGTGAGCTATTCATTTCAAATTATTTTTACCATGCTCCCTTTTAGAAAGTATATATCTCATTTTGATGTTGAAATCATGTGTCTTTTTGCTGTTGGTCAACAAACATAATTTGTTCATTTTTTAAAAAACATTTTATATTTGATGACTCAGAAACCATTTAGTTCGTTTTGAGTTGCCATTACAATGAATAATCGGGTTTAATTGCATTAAGCGATTTCCAACTGTTATTCTGTTCCATTTATCTTTGAGAATCTACTATTTTAAATGATGAATGAAAAATAATAAAAAATAGTGATCCATTGTTTTTAAGAACCATAAGTTGAACAGTTAGACTTGAGTATTATAGAAAAATCATTGTATTTGTTCAGTGAAGAATTAGTTTAAATTATTGACATTTCTTTCCATCACTGTATATATATAATTACAATATTGCTGGAAAAAACCATTAAACAATTATATTAAAAGTAATTGTTGTCAAAAATCATTTACTAATTATATTTAGTTAGTTAGTTATTTTTGTTATATATTTTTCTAGTTTTTATAATTTTAACATTATAATATTAGATAAATAATGCAAGACACAAAGTACTGCATTCGCATGAAATTAAATTGATTTGTTTAAAAGAATACAATTATAAAAATATATTTTTATTCAGTTTATTTATGTTTAAAGTAATTATTATTTTTATATTTTGCTATACTAAACAAAATGTGCATTAAATATTAATAAAAATACTTTTATTGTCTTTAATGTCGTAATTCTATTGGGTACTAGCTGATTATTTCTTAAATTCAGCAGTCTTTGTTATAAATAAATTGCATGTAACGGAACATTACATTCACTTTATCGATATGGCAAATACTAAAATTAAAAGTTATGTATTTTTATTTTTAATATTATGTAATGATTTAATTTTATATTTTATTATTCGTTAATATAATCAAAGTAAATGTAATTTAAAATTTTCATTTTTTAAATGGATTTCTTTTAGGGAATATCATACGAGTCTCTATAATTGAAAGCCCCTTTATGCATACAAATGAGATGTGGAGATTTAAGATACATTCGACTGCGTTGAAATAAACTATAAGTTTAAAATTTATATTGTATATTACGGTCTGCCTTATAATAAGTATGAAAAGAAGATGCCTATGTCTAAAATAAAACCATCATTAGCTTCAAATTACCATCATTAGCTTTTCAAAGAATGGGCTTGAATCATTTAAAAAGACTTTACGAATATTTGAATTACCATAAAAATTAAAGCAAACTACCATTTTAAATAAATTAATGAAAAATAAACCCTCCATTATAATGTAAATAGTGAAAATGAACTCTCGATTTAAGCTAAATTTGCTTTAACTCATATTGATTTTGCTCATATTTTAAAATCCTATTACATCATGCTCAGTTTCCTAATACCTTGTGTTATGCACGTTAACATTAAAGCAAAGCGTTTTTCAAAGTAATTCTATGAAACATTTTAAAATACTTAAACTGTAGCAGAACACTTTGGTTTTCGTAATAGAAAGATAGATTTAAATTTTTTAGTTTAAATAACAACCTAAATAAATATAATTTAAAAATAAAAATATTTAAATCAAGATTTCAGTTACACAATACAAAACTATTTAAGATAATAAACAAATAATAAAACAAATATCATCAACGAAAATACAAAGTGTACTAACAAAACAGATCAATAATAGTAAATAAATAAAACATTTCAAATTACTTAAATGTAGTTATGTATTTGTTCATTTGAATTAAAAAAGGTTTAATTTTTTTATATGAAAAGAAGATACCTATCGCTGAAATAAAACCATTATTAGCTTCAGATTTCTATCATCAGTTTTTCAAAGAATGGACTTTAACAATATTTGAATTACTATAATACAATTCTATAATATATTCTGTATTTCTATACTTCAATTCTATATTTCAATTCTATACCATAATACAATTCTCACGTTAGAAATTTAACAAAGCTACTCATGAAACACTTACTAACTTCTTGGAAACCCCATGGTCCCATGTGTCATAGTTTAGGAAAAGTTCGGCTACTTAGCAGTCAGTTTCATCACTCGTTGAAAGCAGCACATTATTTTCCATAATTTCTCTTTTAAAATCTGGAACTAGAAATAGCCGCCTCATTATAACACCATTAAAATAACAGGTTAAAATGACGGTTCTGTCCCTTATTTCCAATATTTAGATGGAAATAAAACTGAGATAAAAATACATCTATTTAATAATGAACATATTCATCATTCCTTTCAACAATATCATGCCTTTCGATGCCTTTTTTTTTTTTTTTTTTGTAATAAAATTAGTTTAGTTTTTTGCCTTGGAAAAAACCTAGTTTCATTTCAATCTTTTCTCTTGACGTCAAAGAAAACTTGCAAAATGATTAGTTACTATTTGTTGCAACAAGATTGGGTGGATTAAGTTGGTGAAGCATAATCTATCAATAATTAGTCAGTCTTGCAATGATAGGTTTGACATTTTCATACTGAAGGGTCACTATATATCTATTTACCAACAAAAGAAGTTTTTCTGTAATGCTTTTTAAGTGTCTTAGTGTCGGACAGTTAACTTCAATGTTTATTGTTTTCTTGTATCCTACTAGTTCATAATGAAGAATACCATTCATATTTCATCATACACTCAAAATAATCTTTGGATTATTAATCTTCTCATTATTTAGACCACTTCGAGACAATCGAATCAGCCATGAATTATGGGTGAACCATTGTCTATTGCTCTTAACAACATTAAAGATGATTCACTGATTTATCGTAGATATAGTACAAGTTAGGACCGGACATGCGTGTTGTCTTGATTCGATATTGTTCGTGGATAAAAACTAAATTATTTCTCGAAATAATTACGCAATGTTTATCTGCCATATTTATTAAAATTTCAAAGAAAACACCGCACAACTCTAACACATAACACATAAAACACAATTATATAACAACTATTTACAAAATCATCTTAAATGCCATTTCGTTTAAAGGTCCTTCTACTCTCTGTACTCCCTGGGGCTCTTCCTAGACTCTGCACACTCCTTTTCTTTCTTCCTCTTTCATTGACGGCCTTATGGACAATTGGCTAGCGCTCTGGCCTTTGGCACCAGAGTCTTCATGTTCGAATCTTGTCGGTGGCCTGGATGTTTGTTAGTGGTCCGGAATCCAAGTTAAACTGTTGGTCAAGGTCTAATTAGCCTAATGGGTGCACAAAATGACAGTAGAGAGACAACCAAATTAAACCATCTCCCATTAACTGTTAACGGGAAAAAAAGAAACGTGTAAAGTCAAAGTCTAATGTAAGGGTCGACCAATCCTTGAGAGGAGGATCTATCAACCATGAACTCTTCCCCGTTAGTTATATTTTCTTTCGGGAAGTCATGGTGGATCCTTACTGAAGTGTAGAAGTTGAAACCATTTATTACGATTATCCTTCAATAGTTCCAACCGAATATTCCAATAGTTTTGTAATATACGATATGATCCAGAAAATAACATTAAAACATTTAATGATGTAATTTTTTTTTTTCTTCTTTTTTTTTTTTTTTTAACTCTTATTTAATTTGTTTTGTCTTGTTAGCACATTTTACTTTTTGGGCACTCTAAGAAACTGTTGACACTAAATGGTCAATCATAAAATAAAAAGAAACTTTTTAAGAACTAGGAATACCACTTTACCTTAGACTGTATCGTGTCAAGTGAGCTGAATATTTAAGCACACATTAAAAATCGCAACCATGCAGATGAAGCTTCCGTGCTTGACTCTAATGCCGCAGTGAGGAATGGCACGGTTAAGAAAGGGCAACCCCTGGCAACTTTGACATCAAAATCAATGCCTCTTCTTCTCAGCAAAAATTGGACGTGTCACGCTTCCAAGACCTCCAGCTCCATTCTTTTTTTCTTTCTTTCTTCCTTCTTAGATAGCAAGAAAAAGAATCTCGACAGTTAAATTAATCAAATGAAGGAAGGCTTTCTTTAAGTTGTGAATGAACATCTAATTAAATCGTTTTAAATCACCTGAATTGGTTCTTTTTTCACAGATTATGGTTTTAAGAGAAATGGCATGTGTTATACAAAAATGCCGGATTGAATTTAATGATGTCCTTTTATTGTTTATTTTGGTTAATCCTTTTTAAAAGAGAAACAATTGTTATAAGCGTTGCATTTGATACATTGATTTTTGTAATTAAAAGCATTAACCAATCATCTACAAAGAGAAAGAGGGTTTTTTCTTTAACAATGAGACCCTGGGTGGGGTTAATGTTGTAATACAGTGTGTTTATAGAAATGCTATTTAGAAACGAATATAACTAAAGTGGTAACTGTTTATAATAATAGATCTATTATATTTGAAAAACAGGGATGTGTTTTTTTTTATATTAGCTGATCGTTTACATGAACATAAGTATTCAAAAATCAGAAAATAAATTAATATATTAAATGCAGAACTTTTTATTTACAACTGAAATTGGATTTGAACTATATATCATGTATAAAATTGTTTAGATAAAATTTTTATCATTTATTTATAAATAATAAACTTGTAAAGATTAAGTTATATCGGCTAATTTGAAGGAACAAAAGTATTCATATATTTGATTGGAAATAATGTTATGATTTATAAAATTATATTCAATTTAAAATTTCTTTTGTCATTCTTTTCTGTATATCACCTTTTTAAATATTTTTATATCCGAATTACAAGATTATTTATGATATCAAATGTGATATTTGTCCATTATGGCTGCAGTCGTTTCTTTAGTCGGGATTTACTATAGATATGTTTCTCACTTTTTTTATGATTTATCCCATAGATGTTCAATGGGATTCCAATTTGGAGAATGGTGAATGGTGTTTAGTGACCGAGAAGTATTATATAAAAACCAAAGGAGAACAATTTCTACTGTATGCTTTGAGTCGTTGTCTTGTTGAAAGACAAAATTCTGGGCACTATTTTTAAATGCGGTTTAAGATTATTTAGACACGTTTTCCCACATTTTCTTTAAAAAAGGCAATTTTAGAAGTGCTGAAACATACATACGTCATCACCAGACTGCAGTTTCAATGTTGTTTGCATCCTACTTAGAATTTGTTTCCTTCCAAATTAAAATTCTTTTATCATAATGAAAAATGTTAAACTTTCTTAAATTGATAAATATAATTTTAACTCCCAAATCTTTTTTTTTCTTTTCTTTTAGCCCGTATAATATTGCGATCTTTTAAATGTATTTATTTTTATACCCTTTTCTTTTTCTTGATATGTTTGTTCTATAACCATCTGAATGTTGAATCCTTTTTATTGTTTTTGAAAACATTATATATATATAATGTCAGCCCCAGGTGTATAAAACTGTAATCAAACCAACAGTTATTATGGGTCAGAGACTAAGATCTCAAAAACAGGAGAAGATGCTGAAGGGGAAGGAAGATCTTAAGAGCTATATTTGGACCTTTCAGAGGTGATGTTTGCAGGAGGCGTTGCAATCATGAAATTGTTTAGAGAAAGGATATCATAAATTATATAAAGTCAAAGAGAATTCAGTGGCCAGGACACATAGAGTGAATGGACTATAGCAGAGGCACAAAGACGTTTTCAAAAGTAAGGAACAAAGAAAAAAAGGGTAGGCCAAAGAAGAGATGAATTGATGAAGTGAAAAAGGATATGAAGAACCTAAATATATCTCAATTTGGAAAACCAAAACTCGAGACATATGACTCAATCGTATTGTTAGGGTTGTCATGTTTCCACATGGACTATAGTGCCGAGGAGTTAGTTAGTTGTAAAAATATTTGCGACATCATATAACAGAAGTTGTTTCTGTAAAAATCAATTTAGGTTTATTTTTAACAGTTTTAATCAGTACCTCTTCTCTTGTTCGCGTTTGGGTCTCCCTCCTCTTCGCTATTTATTAATATGGCATTTGTGTATTTATTTTTTCAAATTTCTTTTAACTCCTGGAATAATTTCGCGATATCTCTCAACAGCAATTATGACTTTTGAAAAGTGATCTTGTCTTGTGAAGAAATCTAAGTCTGGTAATAGTGTTTCTTTCTTTGACGGTTGTTTCTTTTTTTTTTCTGGCCAATTCAAACTTTCACAAACTCACGTTCGAATTGCAAATTTATGTTAAAAACTTCGGATGTACGAATGACTAACAATAGTAAATTTTTAAATTTTATTCTTTTATTGGCATTTTCAAATCTAAATTTCTAATATACGTATATTTTTTTAAATTCAAAATGAATTCGTTCGTTTGAAACTAAGTTAATAATTTAATTTTTATATGAGTTTTGAAATTAAATACAGTTAATATTTTACTTTGTTGTATTTCTAAATATAATTTCAGAAAGACTTTAAGTTATAAAAAAATAATTTTATGCCAATTTGAATTCAGTGTATGAATATTTAAGTCTGTATATCCACATATTTTAACCAATTAACGGATCCGAACTTTTCCAAATACTGTTTCGTTTCATGAAAACTGTTTATTACTAGAATCAAATATAAGCACTACTGTAGTTATAATCAATCAATAAATATTTAACCAGGTTTATTATTATAGAAATTCAAGTTCAAATTTAGCCATTCTAATCTGAATCCAATTTTTAATCTGAATCACACCTATAATTTCACTAGACTTCTATAATCTTTGTTATTATTACTGTAAATACGAGCAATTTCTGCTGCACGTATTAGATTATTTTATAGCAAAATACTCTTATTTGATTTTAGTTTAATAATCTTTACCTCAAAAGATACGCTTTACTAAAATTTTCCCTCGTGCCAGCATTTTTTCCCGACTCGTGACCAACCTGTAGAAATCGTTCAGAAGGGATCAGATCCTACGTTTGAGATACAAGGGATCCTACGTTATTTTCCTGTTGCAATTCCTTCCTTCAGAAATAAAGAGACTCGATGTTGATTCAGACCTCGTGTGCTAGCATCTCCCATTAACAGCCAGACTGCCCGGTGGAAAATTCTATCATATCACACGAAAACAGTTACCTCTTAAAGTTTTACCTCAAGTCAGTGATTCGGTTGTGGTAAAAATATGTTGAACTTTAGGCCCAACGATTACATCTATTTTTAAAATTCGATTTCAATAAGATCATTATTCAGAGGCAGTTTTTAGGTTCCTTTGATTTTAAAAACAAAGGCTTTTCCAACTCTGAAGAACTGTAGCAGAAATTAATCTTACTCATGAATCTGAACACAGAAATGAATCTTACACATGAAGTTGAACACAGAAATTAATTTTAGTTAAGTTAATCACATTAATATGTTTTAGAGCAGGGGTCTCCAAACTCCCAGCCTTAGGGCCATACTGTTTACTCTAGTAGGTACCAAGGGCCAAAACCGTTTTAATTTTTCTGCCATTATCTATAATTTCTAGACCAGTCGCCGAGTACGCGCTATGAGCAAGCATATGCTTGCTGACTACAAACTATTGTCAGTGAAAAATCACAATTTCATAAATCTCATTAGTATTTTTTTGCAAGTGGATACCCCGCGCTTCGCTTTAATTTAGCTTTTACGTTCCTGTTTATTCCTTATTATTTTTCCGTTCCTGTTATATAAAATCATATGTTTGATTCAGGATATATACATTCCAAACATCGATATACATACATATGCGATACTCTTTACCCCAACATAACTACTTAGGGTAACCGCGGGATGTTCACTAGTTTATAATGTTAGTGGGATTCATTTCAATTATTTGTTAGTTGTTATGCTTAAGTTAAATTTTCTGCGTATTATGTTTGTCATTAAGCCTACTAAGTAAATAAAACCGAGTTATTATCATTCTGTGTTTTTTATCCAACTTATTACAGCAACAATAAGCTATTCGCTGTCGCGGGCTGGATTGATAACACTAGCGGGCCGGATTTGGCCCACAGGCCGTAATTTGGAGACCCCTGTTTTAGAGGATTAATAAATAGAAAGTTTTTTTTCAAATTACTTCGTTGTTTGCGTTTATCTGCATTAATTTTTTTATCTGTAAATTAAAGATTACTACTATTAAGTATCATAGAAAAGCAGTAGAATATGGAAGAATTCATTATAAAATCAACGAAAACTGAAATGTCTTGAACTTTAATCAAACTAGACTAGATTTTAGCCAGTTATTAATTAATTAATTTATTTTGAGAAAATTAACATTTTGATTCTTAATTTGGAAAATTATTAAATTTCATGCTTGTTTTTAAACATTAACATATTTTTTAACCTTTTTAACTTATCTTTTGCAAAATGGATTTTCTGGAGAACACTATATTAGTTTATTTATCATTTAGCTATGTTTTTCCTAATTTTCTTATATTTTTTTTTTTTAGCATAGTCAAGTTTCGTACTTAAAATACTTTAACAATTCATTATTGTCCAGAAACAACAACAGCAACAACAACAAAATAATAATAATGATAAAAAAAACACATTCATAGAAAAATTTCTAATTTTCTTAGTTTCTATTTATTATTTTCTAATTTATATATTTATAGTACATATGAAAAAAAAAAATCGAGAATTTTATGTATAAAATTTTGTATTCTGAAATTAAATTGAATTAACAATTTCCACTTTATGCGGAAATGAAGCTATTTGTATCCTTTTTACATAGTATCATATTTATCGTCGTAACGTATCTTGATAGTAAAAAACGGTTCGTGTTTTCGGATTTGCAATAAAACGAATGTTGATAATTGTGTGATAACACAATTAAATCACGAAACGAACTCCTGATTAATGAAATCACGCACTTTCGACTTCTTTTAAAAGCAGAAGTAATAAAAAATGTTTGTAAGAGAAAGAGAAAAGTGAGAGTGCAGATACTTAGTTGAAATATCCATTTTTTTGTAAATCGTACATTATCTTTAATTACGCATTTTGTCCTAATTACTGCATTAGAATTGCGATTTATTCTCATGAAACCTGCAACATTATCTTTATATCTTAAAAGAATACTTTATTTGTTTATTTTTATTGAATAATGTTCTTGAATGTGTTTCATCCCGACTCGTGACCTAGTGGTAACGTACGCATATGGCATGCAGGAAAGCAAAAGTTCAAATCCACTGGTGATGTTCGTTTCAGTCACTGCTTTCAAAAACTAGGGACGTCAATTGTAATTTTGAAAGCGTGTATTATACCTTTTGTATCGATAGTTAGACAGCATGTTGTGAGCTTTCAGGTTTTTTCCCATATGGTTTGCAAATGTGAGATTTTTTACACTTAAATGTCCTTCCAAAAAGCAATGTCATCCTTTTATTGCCCGTCGCTGAACTATTAAAAATTCATGATTAGTGTCTCAGTGGCAGAGACACTAATCGTGTCCCTAAAAGAGCACTGCTCTCCTTCTTCAGAGTTTCAGAGTCAAGTCAGTCTTATACCTAAGGGAACTCCATCCCAACAGCAGCTGCTCCTTCCTCCTTCCATGAGATTACACGGCTTCATGTACTTGGTCTAGATGTTGCTGTCTACCAAGTGGGATAGGAAACAACACATTGAAAAATATGTAAAACAATATAGTTTTTTTCTTCCCCAACGGGGGAAGAGTACAAGGTTAATAGATTCACCTTTCAATGACGGGTTGACCCTTACGTTAGACTTTGGACTTCGCTCTTGTTTTTCGCCCATTTGACTTTGGAACCGATAATGGAAGAGGGGAGAAAGAGAAAGGGAGTGTGCAGAGTGGAGAGAAGTGTTCCAAGTAGTGCGGAATATAAAAAGAACCTTAAACGAACATATTTTTTAAGAGGATTTTGTAAATAATTGCTATATGATTTTACTTTGTGTTGCAGTTGTGCAGTGCTGGCTTAACAAATTTTAATAAATATGACAGCTAAACATTTCGTTATTATTTGAAAAAATTAATTCATTTTCAACCATGAAACAGCACTGAATCAAGACCACACGCATATCAGGTCCTAATTTCTACTAATGTAATAAAATATGTTAAATGCACTAAATATTACAGATGCATTCAAGTTAACATCCATCTGTTAAAAGTTGCACATTTTATTCACTAGAGGATCATGCTACTCGGGTCCATCAGTCTCGCAAATATTTATGAATACGTAATACTGTTTTTGTGGAGTACGTAGAGCCCAGTTGAAGTTAAATGAATAATGAAATCCAATTTACCTGCAACTAATTTAGCAAACAGATATTTATTATAACATGATATCCTAAAATACCTAATTTGCACACTACAAACGACATTGAATATTTCATGATTCACATTCATATCATGCAATTTAAAATGAGCTTATGAAAAATTTGTTATTTCTTATGTAAGTTCTGTGTTTAAAATGTTTGTTACTTTTTAGTTAATGCTTTTTTTAAAATATTCCTAATTTTTTAAATAAACAAAACATGTTTATTCTTTCTAAATTATATTAGCAAATATATAATTTGTTTCAGAGGTAAAAGGAACGTTTAACGATACAAATTTTATCAATAAAATTATTTTTAAGCAAAATTCATTGATTTAAAATTCAATAAATGATTTGAAAGAAACGTAAATTTGAAGAATTAAGTTTAATAAACAGTACTAATAACATAATAATTGATAAAACTTCTTTTCTATAATTAAATTACTCTATCAGAAACATTATTCTAAAATGAAGATGCTTAGTTATTTAATTGTTCTAAACCTGCTAACTTTTTAAAATACTTTTATAGTAGACAATATAAATTTTTTTATAAAGGACACAACTTTGAGTGTAAATATGCAATATTATATAGCAATACATAAATAAATAACAAATAATCTTGAATCAAAATGTAACTGATCAAAATCTCGAAGAACATCGTTTGGGAAATCTAAATGCATTTGTAGGCATAAAAAGAATCATAAATTTACAACTAAACATTTTGTATGCAATCTAAATTCGATCTAAAATGATGGCACATTTTATCCATACTGCAGTTATTTATAATAATATCGATAATTTAAAAATAAAATTTAAACCTAAAAAACTGGACTCTATTTCTGTGTACTGAAAAGTAGGTTGCCACTTTAAATTGATATCTTTGGAAAAACTGACCATTCAGCAATATATATATATATATTTTTCAATTTCCTAACGCCTTTTTTTCTTTCTGTAAAAAGGCAAAAACATTTTTGTTTATGGCTCCACTGGACGTATCGACCCTTTGCAGGGGTAAGCCAAACAATTAAGCGCTCTAGTTCTGGTTATCAGTACAATTTTGCATTTTCACGAATTCATTCCTGCGGGCGAAGAACTGATAAGGAAGGTCCATAAGAAACCGAGAGAGCGCTACCGGCAGTTTTATTGGACTTCATGGGGGACGGAATATTTTGACTGATAGAAAAAAAAACCACTGGAAAATTTCTGCAGCTGCTATCTTTTCCGAGAGTGGAAGTTTTTATCGGTTGGGCAGTTTTTTGGAAAGCGATTCCAATTCTGAAGACTTACTATACTATCAGTTGGATGAAATAGCGTTCCTACTTGAGTTACTTTTTTTTTACTTTAATTTTTGAAGAAATAATTTATTGGGTCATCTTTCCGAAGAAGATAATTGCATGGAGACTTTTAAAATGCCCGATTCATTGCCCGGTACTACTGCATGCATGCATGGAAGTTTGCAAGAAGGCAAAAGTTCAAAAATCCCCTGGCGACGCGAGTTTCGGCAACTGCTATCAAAATTGAAAAGAGCAGATGGTGATTGGGACATTTTGGTTTTGTTGTCATATATTGAAAGTAGGACTTTCCTGCAGTTTTTGTTACCATTGTGCACGAGTCCACTATGTATAGCAATAAAAGTCCACCAATGGGTAAAAAGTGTGGGCATTGCTTCTGGCAGGAAGAAATTTTACTGGTAATTTCCCCACTTTTACGTATCGTATTTAATACTAAAAACTCGGAAAAGATCCATCAGGATGTCTGACGCTCTATGCAAGACAATGATGTCGTAATAGCCATCGAGTCTTTTTCTTTTATTTTCTGAAAGTAGGGAAAAATTATTAAAATGAAAAGACTAGATGGTACGACATTTTGGTTTAGTGTCATGTATTGAAAGTAGGACTTTTCTGCAATTTTTGTTATCGTTGTACACTAGTCCACATATATATAGTACTAATAGTCCACCAATGGTGAAGAAGGAAGGGCATTGCTTCTGTGGGAGAGCGGGAACTTTTACGGATTGTGAGTGGTGATTGTGACATTGTGGTTTAGTGTCATACGATGAAAGTAGGACTTTCCTACAAATTTTTATTGCCGTTACACGCCAGTCACTTATGTATACCACTAAAAGCCATCAATGGGTGAAAAGGGTAAACCATTTCTTCAATGGGAGGGTGGGGGACTTTTAAGGATAATTTCCCCGCTTTTACGTATTGTATTGGACAAAACCCAGAAATTTCACTTGGCGATCTATGCAAGACAATGATGTCATAATAGCCATCGAATGTTTTTTGTTTAATCATAATACGGAATAATTAAAAAAAATGATTAACTACATAGAGGCCAACAACGTATTCTAACAGTCCTCCATGCTAGTGACGCAGAGTACTACTGGGCTACAAGTTGACCATTCTAGTAAATTTGTTGAGTTTTAACCTATATGATACGTAAATGCAGGGCAGTTGGGATTAGAAGAACTACTGGAAAATAATATCCTCCATGGAATGCAAGGCTTCTGATGGAGAAAAACAATTGAAAACTCTCACTTCCATTTGCAATTCTTGGCTGTTTGAAGCTGATTGCCTTGTAAAGTGAAAAGAACATATATTAATTAGAAAAAATTATTAACAGCACAAATTTTATTTTATAATTATTTAGTTTTTGTTTATAAAAAATACTTTTTTTCCCGTGATATTAATGAATGCGTACATTTTAATATGATAAAAACTATAAAACTTTTTCGAAAGTATATTTTTTCAAATGTTTTTTTTTTTTTTTTCATTTCGACAACATGGGTATTTTATATTCTTCATTGATGTGTTTAGAAATAACAAATGGAATTATGAATTCTTTTCATTTTTTTTTTTTTATCGAAAATATTTTTGAGATTTTCTTTTCTAGACTGTTTTTCAGGTAAATACTTTTTAAAATAAAATCAGAAATGTTTATAAATTATATAAGAGCTATTATTCTGCTCTGAAATGTTTTTTTTACCTGCGATTACGTATATGTTAATTAGTTATGAAGGTTTTATGCCTTCCAAAGCTCACTTTAAAACCAAACATTGTATCTAAGAATAAATTTCTGGACATTATAAACTAAATTTCCTTTTTTAAAAAAAAAAACTCCCTCTCCTGCTCAAATAACAAGGTCAAGATCATTCTATAAGAAACTCTAAAAAAATTTACAAAAAAATTCTAGTAAATTTAAAAGAGATGGAGCATACAGATTACGTATTAATTATTAAATTTTTTTACAGCAAGCCTTCTATTAAAAATGTCAAGTTTCAATAAATATTGAAAGTTGAAAGAGTTGTTTAAAGAGTTGGTTTCCCAGTTTAAATTTTCATTGTATTTAAGAATACTTGCATTTGTAATTCAAAAATGCCAAGAAAATTGCTGATCGTGGAATCTTTGAGTAATCTGAAAATAAATGGCATTAAAAAAAATTCATCCTTTTTTTTCACATTTTTCACAAATATAGCTGATTCGTCTCACAGTTTGTGAAATTAAGATACTTTTTAAATTCCATTTTTTGAAGAAAGTTACTTGTTTCAATTAGTCGTTTAATAAGTAAATTAATCGTTTAATAATTAGTCGTTTAACAATGCAATATTGAAAAAAAAGAAGATTTTTATTAGATATAATGAAAATATCATCAATTCTGATACACGACAAATTCTTTGTTGTAATATTAAACGATTTATCCAACTAGCTAAACTATTTTTTTTTTTCATTTAAGATAATTTTAATTAAAAAGACCAAACGTACAATTACCTAAAGTTATAGGTTAGAAAACTGAATTTTTTTTTGTTACAATAACTCAAAGAAAACAATAGAAGGTTAATTAAAAATGAAGGCTTAATTTAATAACATCTTGACATCCAGAAAGAAATTTATTTAGCGGAGAAAAAAAAATAACCGGGAAACAATAAACGCTCTGATGAATTTGACAAAACAAATGTTGGCTCGGCTTAGACAGCGATACGCAAAACAATGCGGAGTAATATTCGCGAGTAGTGCATAAATAATTTGTGCTAAAAAGCTTTTAATTACGCCTACGCAAAATTCACATCCACCCACGTAAATAAATTTCTTGCGTTTCATTTTGTGCATTATATCTGCTTTTATTTGTAATTTGATTTATACTTTTATCTTATTCAATCATTAGAAAAAAGTATGTAAACATTTGCATATACCCGTGAAATATATTGAATTCTATATAGAGTATACTGAATTCTATAAGAATATTATTATATAAATTATTTATTATTATATGTGAATATTTTTATGCTCCACGAATATACTAAATTCTATATGAATATTGTTAAGCGCCACTAATATATTGAATTGAGGCTTGATGACCGAGTGACTAGAGCTCTGGCCTTGGTGCCACAGGTTTCGGGTACGAGTCCCGGCGGTGCCATGAATGTTTGCAGTTGTTCGTAATCCACTTTAAACCCAGTCTCATTTGATTGCAAAGCGTTGGTCGTAGGGATAATAATGATAATGATGTCGTAGGGATAATGACCCTACCCCGTATGAAAAAGAAAACGTCAACTGTCTAGAAATCTTCCAGTAGGCAGACGGCCTTGGCCCAACATGGGGCTGTTGCGCCACTGATAATAAAGATGAATACGTTGAATCCTTTATTTAATTTGAACTAAGCTCGTTAAAATGTAACAAATCGATATTAAATTTAAAGTGGTTTTTTTGGTGCTGCACATCGGTGAACATCGTGTATTACTTAAGCATACCACGAAGTATTCACCGATGAGAAACGAGCATTGCTTTCGGTGAGAATTTTTAGACTAATAGGTAACTGACCCACATTTGCTTGTCGTATGAGAGAAAAACTCTCCCCAAGCACCGTGACTGTTAATGCGAGACATTTATACACGATGTTTGAATTCCCATCAAGACTAGACGTGAAATTTTTTTATATTACTTGTTTTAAAATCAAAATCATTTTAGCTTTAAAAAATCTGTTGATGAATAATTTACCATAAAATTTCCCAGTAATGATGCGAAGAATTTATATATGCCAACATTGATAACATTATATTCTAAAATATTGACACATCTGAGTACATTTTGGACTAAATATGATACTATCATAAAAATGGAATAATCAATCAAAGATGTGATAAAAATAATCAAATACATATGTATTTATTTTGTGAAAAACGTGAAAATACGATCTACATTGAATGTATAGAGGCTTTTTAATCATAATTTACCACCAAGCCACAAAGCACTCTATATTTTTTTTGTACATTCTTCGTTTATGACATTTGTTATCAATAGAAGATGAATTAAATGTAATTAAAAAGATTAAATTCAATTTCTTTTCTTAAAAAATCGTTATTGAAAGAGGTAAAGAAAATCTAAACTAAAAAAATAGAACTAACTAAATTAAAAATAAAAGTTTCATTTCCTTCATTTGTTTTTATACCATGTGTCCTAAAGTTATTGTAAGACAAATTTTATGTAGAATGATTGCTCACAAAATTCAGTGTTTCACTACATTACACATAAGTATACATTAGCGTTAGAGCCTTGAAGTAGTTATTACCATTTATTTTATAGTACGCAAAGTTTAAAATAAATTTAAAAATAAAAAATAGCATTAGTAATAGTTTTTAAAAATTTTTATAGAACAACTATTATTTTTTTCCCCAATTAGAATAATTTTTAATTCAAAAGGAAACTAAACGTATACGTAGCAGAGTAACTTGAAAAGATTTATTCAAAGGTCACAAGATATAATCTTTTTCATCATACTGAATACGAATAAATTTATTTTATAAAACCTGCTAAAAATAGAAAATTTCTTTGTAAATATGCATCCAACTTTATAAAACTAAAACTCCGTGACCAAACATGGCCGTTGAAGATCCAGCCTGACATTTAGGAATGGCGTATTGAATTCCTGTACATAAAAAAACAATATCTTACTTTTTCTCGCTTCATCATAGAGGTATGAATGAACACATAGATGAATGCACGGATCCACGAACTTGGACAGTAGAGCGGCCAGTCTTTCCTTTTTTTATTCCTCTTTCTATTCCTTTCACAATCCTTTCTTTTTCCCTTGGGGAAAGGCAGCCAAAAAATGGAGAAAGAGGTAGAAAATAGCTTTCCTTGGTATAGAAGGGGGTCATATACATATTGCATGTGGGGAAAAAACACTTCTATTTCTATTGTTGTTGAGAAAACGGAATGAAGTGAATTAGGAAATTTAAATGCATGGTAATTTCTGCACGTTGCGAATTATTCATATTCGAAAGCTGATTTTGAACACCGCGAAAAGAAATTTTAATGTTTGTTTGTTTATAAAGTAAAAATTGTGATGTCAGAATAAAAACGCAGTTCATCATCGATTTGGATGTTTGAGTTAAAATAAAATACAGTTATATTTAACTTTATTTTTTGGTGCTTTTCCAAAAATAAAACAGTTGTTTAAATTGTCTTATCATCTTATAAACTATTCTTTGAGTTCTTTTATGTTTGTGCTTGAAAAATTGGAATGTCCCTCTAAAAAGGAATTTTGTTTGTATTCAATATTCTCGCACATGCATGTTTTCAATTTCGAAAACGTTGGAAAGAATACTTGATGTGCTCTCACTTTAGATACAGTTTCTTTCTTTTTTGTGTTTGTATTGTTTTATACTTGATTGTATTATACTGGAGTGAAATTGTATTCGGCAATAAGATATTGTAAATGACTTCACGTTTTGATAGGTAATCAATCACAAAATTTGTTTTAAATCGTTATAAATAAAAATAAATAATTGATTGATTGTTATTAAAATGCCCTATGCTCATTTATTATGTATTCTAGTCATTGTGATTAAGTGTTTGAATTTAGTTACTACTGTAGGTTGCACTATAGTGTTGTATTTTTCCCACAGGAAGAGATATAGCATTTATGATCCCAGGGGAAATGGATTATATTCTTTAACAAGTACATAATATAACAATCTATCACTCAAATCTGACAACACATAAGCAGTATCGTGGATATTTATATAACATACAATTAGTGTTTTGTACTAATGAGAACAACTTGTCACTTAAATCTGACAGCCGTTAATCAGTGTCATGGATAATGACAATAAAAATTTATATCCAATAGTCTCGCACATGCGTATTTTCAATTTCGAAAGCGTTGGAAAGAATACTTGATATGCTCTCTCTTTAGATACAGTTTCTTTCTTTTTGTGTTTGTATTGTTTTATACTTGATTGTATTACACTGGAGAGAAATTGTATTCGGCAATAAAATATTGTAAATGACTTCACGTTTTGATAGGTAATCAATAAAAAAAATACGTTTTAAATCGTTATAAACAATAAAAATAATTGATTGATTGTTATTAAAATGCTCTAGTCTCGATTTTTGTACTTTAGTAATCGTGCACAGGCGTTAAAATTTAGTTACGGCCAAAGGTTGCACTGCAGTGTAGAATTTTTCTACGGGAAGAGATATAACATTTATGTTCCCAGGGAAAGGCGTGTATATTCTTTAACAAGTGGATAATAATCATCTATCACTGAAAGCTGACAGCAGATAAGGAGTAGCGTGGATATTTATATTACATGCAATTAGTGTTTTGTATTAATGAGAACAAACTGTCACTCAAATCTGATGTAGATAATCAATGACATGCTTAATGATACATCATGAAATTAGCGATTGTCTGTGCGACCGTCACAGATTGAAACTATTAAAGATGGAATATGGACTACACCATAAGTTGTTCCATCATGATTGGTGATAGACCACGAGCTGAGAAATGTCTGCTCCAATTAGAATTGAAGGAATCTGACAAAGTGAAGTTACAAAGTGAGCCCTTGTGGTTTCGTGTATCACGGCATGTGATAATTAAGATCTGCCGCAGACAGGTGCATTAGATTCGTTGTAGACTCCAGAAATCTGAAAATCTCCGTCCTTGGAGTGAACAGCTCTTGTGAATCTAATTTAATTCTTAATTTTTTTGTAAATAATAATTTGTAATAAATAGCGTTCTATGTATATACATACATAATGCTTGTAAATAAAAATTAAAGTGTTCCCGGGAACCTGAAAGTGGCCCTCATCTTGAAGCCGTTAGAGGTATAGCATAGGCCGAGACGTTACAGCAGTCACTGTTTTGAGAAAGTGAGTAGTTATGATAAAAATAAGACAGAAAGTGAGTAGTTATGATGATTTGATAGTTTGGAATTTTCTGAATTTTTTTCTGCACATAAATATTGGACATAAAAGTAGTCACCATGGATCGATGTAAATAATAATAATAATAGATTTAAACGAAAGTCTCCAGAATTAAAAAATCGTTCTTCAAATGTTGAGACAACCACTAATCTTGAGTATTTTAAAATTAGAATCAAAAATAATAAAATTTAAATAAGCATCTAAAAATATAATTAATGAACTAGACGTAACAAAAAAGTATAAAATATAAAATTAATAATTTACACTCAATATATAGATTATTATCTACATATTCAGATAAATTATTAATTTTCATCGTGATAAGATTGAATGTTATGAAATCCAATCTTATCACAATTGCATACATAAAAGTAATAGATTCTTAAGACTTCTTCCTTTAAAAATTGATATAGCCTTTTTTTTTTAAAATAATATATTTTTATACTTCTAAAGAAAGTTTCATTTAGTCGTTTTCTTCATTTTTAAATGAAAAATACTAAAAGTTAAGTCGCTTAGTATGATTTTCTTTAAAACTTATAATTTGAAATAAATTTTAAACTTGCAAAAATAAATTGAAGCAAATAATACATACACTGCTATAGCCACTAAGATAAAGAGAAAAACAAATTATTAAAAATTCTATTCAGATATGAATTCAATAAAATGATTTCATAATATTGAAATCATTTTGTTTGAAATTTAATACGAAGTAAATAACGAAAGATATTTGAATTGCTTTTAAAAATATTTCAAATATATCTGCAACATAAATTGCTACAACGTATTCTTTTGCAGTCTTTTGAAAATGTACTATTTTGGAAAAACGTAATAATATACGTCGAAATAATTTTAATTTAAAAGATTTAAAAAAAATATTTTTCCTATTTGTTATTTCCTAGATATATTTAAAATTCTGTCTATTCGAAAATATAAACAAAATATGCATTAAATTTATTTATATTCCACAAGCATATTTACATTTTATTTAGTTTTGTGTAAACATGAAAATATTGTTTTCAAATTATTTTTCAATTCGAATTCCAAACTAAGTCCATTTTTCAATAGACTTATTTTGCTTTCAGATTATTTTTCAAGTAAATATTATGAAGACTTTTAAAGTTTTCTCAAAGACTTCAAGATATTAGAATAACTGACACAATGATTTGTTAAGTAGATTCAAATTCAATATGCTCACTATAATCTCCTTTTTCTCATTGCGATGAACTTAACACAGTAAAATAACCCGATTATCCGACTTATGATTAAACAGTTGCTGAAAGGATGAAGTATCTTTATTATTATTTATTTATCTTATATTTTAAGAGGGGTACAGATTTTAAACACTTAGCCTAATGTTAATCTCTTCCCAAGGTTGCAGTTTGGACTCGAAAAATAATCCCTGCTGTCTGCCCCTGCAGTGGATATCTAGCCATCTTTAAGCAAACTGCAAATTGTTTTGCCTTTTACTCATGATCAAAAACGATACCAACAGATAGTTCTTCCCCAGAAGGCTGAAAAAGAAAACCACATAGTTTCTAATTTCCATTTAAACTGCAGATGTGCAAAAATTTTTTGATGTGCACACTGAAATGATGTTTTTGATGTGCACACTGTGCTTTAAATATCACTTAAAATTTGTTCATTTGTTATTGATTTAATAACCGTTAGTTAGTAAACTAACGATTATTAGTAAAAGATACAGTTGTTTTCGAATGTTATATACTACTTTGAACAAAGTTATTCGTCTATAGAAAGACTGATATGTAGCAGACTTACGGCGCATTGCATCTACATTTTGCCTATTCAATTTTTTATGAATATCTTCTAGGATAATGGTTCTCAAACTTTTTAAATGGGGCCCTTCTAAAGTCCTACAAATAATTGTAGATGCCCTATATAAAAATATTTGAGAAATATTTTATAATAGAGTCAAATATTACAGAAAAAAAAGCGATCAAAAAATTAAAATGAGACATACCTAAAGTTTATTTACTCTTGTGTTTATCTGAAGCGTGAACCTGGCGTTCAATGTTTGGGCATATATTAGAAAGGCAAACTCTCATTTCCTCGTCAATACATTGAAGATTTTCTATCTATTTGCACTTAATTGTGTAATACAAATTCTATATATTATATATTGTAATATATTATATATCTTAAATTCTAATTCACATAAATGTGATGCTGAAAATTGTAGTAAAATGTTGAAAGCGTTTGTAGACATTGACACATATTCTTTTTTATATAATTTCAAGAGGTTTCAAGAATCAATTCTTTATGTTTAATTATCAATCCACGATCAATGAATATAATTACTAGTTCAGTTAATGTTAAACCAAAATCGCTTGGACTTTCCATGTATAAGTTTCAAATCCAATCGTATTTTTCAATATCAAGTGAATTTAAAATAAGAACTCAATTTTTATCTAACCTTGTTAAATGTTCAACTATTATTGGTAGTGTTCCATTTTTGCAAGTGTTACTTACTAATGGAAACATTTCTAAATTACCTTCAATAGCTTTTATTTTCTAAATCTGTAGTTCTCTCTGAAATGCTTTCATTTTGTCGGTGGATGTGAGAACATTTTCTTCTTTCCCTTGCACGCTAGTATTCAAAATATTGACCTCTTGAAATATATCAGCCAAATACTGTAAATGACAATCTAAAATTCCCACCGAAGGAGTTTACAAAAATGTTGTTGTTTCCTCTTTTCTAAAAATGCAAGATGTCCTTGTATTAGTTCATGTATACGGCTTAGCAATTCCTCCTCAGTGTGCAAAAGTCCTTGACAGCCACCTCAAAGTTGTGAATTCATATCGATACAAGGTTTTCTGAATAAACGTGATTTGATAGATCTTGTTTTAATAAAGTTTATTATCTGAACTAGTTAATGTAAGACTTGTCTCAATTTTTCTAGCAATTATTTTACCATCAATGCTTCCCTATAAAGAAAGCAATAAGTTACGATAGCATTCTCTTTTTTTTTTACAAAAGATGCAATGCCCTTAACACAGCTTACAAGGAAGGAGGTTCCATCTGGACAAATACCTAGGCACGACTTTCATGTTAAAGGCCATTTATCATGATGGTTATTCAGAATATTAAAAAGTCCTCACATTTTGTAGACACACTTAATTCTTTTCAAAAAAATAAAATTATTTACTATTTGATCTTCATTGATAAAACGAGCGAATGCCAAGAATTGCTCCTTGTTGGTAATTTATGTTGATTCATTATCTTGCAATGCAAAATGAGAATGCGGAAGTTTGTTATTGAATGGATTTTTCTCGATATCAGAAGACATATCTATAATATGCCTGTTAACGTATCGCAGAACAGATTAATCTTGCTTATTTTTAATGCTGCTTCATTTTTTAGCATTGTCAAGGCCATTTTTCTGTATGGCAGCAAAATAAGTGATTCACATAAAGTATGCGCTTTCGTATTTTTTGCTATCAGATATAAAAGAAGCAATTTGAATTTTATCAAAAACAGTAATTGTACTTTTAAAAAAATTCGCCACGTGTGCTATTCTGACAATTTTTTGAAAAACATATTTTGTAAATTAGAGTGTATAGTTTTAAAATGTTTATTCAATTTATTAATAAGTAATGATGTATTTGTCGTCAACACATCCACATACTAACATCGTTGCAAAAGATAATCTTTACTTCTAGTCTAAACGAAACCAAAGCTTAAATTTTTTATTTGCCAATAGCCAATATGTAGGCTATTATCTAATTATTTGCCAATAGATTTTATTTGCCAATAGGCAACGAATTTGCTATTCTTACGTAAACTTAATTTTTGTTCACTTCCAGAATCGGATTCTTCAATAACATGCTTCTTTTTTGTTTTACGTACTTCTTTCCCTGCATTTTATGGGGTTTATTTATCTGAAAATAAGCAATATGCGCATAACATTCATTTCCAACACTTTCAAAATAAGTAATATACACAACAAGAATACTACATCCGTTACTAAAGCCTCACAACTATATAGTCAGATGATCAGCTTCACAGATTACTACTTACACATGGCAGAATCTCATCGCCTGCAATGGAATTATCTTTAACATTGAAAATCACAGAGATACAAACGTTTCCAGTAGCCAACCATGGATGTTACATCTCTTAGTTTCTGGGAAACCGTTTTTTGGTGCATTATGGGAAAACCGTTTTTTGGTGACATTTTATGTGAAGAAAGAAGAGAAAAAGATATTAGAAAGGTGTTTGTATTGAAAGCTTTTTTTTTTTTTAACGAGAAAACTGAGAAGAAAAGAAGTAACTATATTTATTTTTACATCTTGACATATATTTCTCTGGAATACCACACAGTAGAGCCAGAAATTGTCTAGGATGCACCAGTGTGCACCCATTTGAGAACCACTACTCTAGGATAACAACTGGTAGTTCGTCCTCTCTTTCCCTTCTACTCTTGGAACAAAATGTTTTTCTAGCCTACAGATTGATCGTCTTACCCCGGCTTAAGCAAATTTGGCTTCACTTGTCAAGTTTCGAGCCATATTCTGTCAGTTTGGAAAAATAAAACTCAAAATAACACGACATCGCTCCAGTCTTCGTTTAGAGAAGTTATTTGAAAATTATTCTTGTAATAAATAAATAAGAAATAAATAGTGATAGGTGAAAAATCACAACGTTGTGATATTATTGTCACTGTGATAAAATATGTAGACTACTTCTTTCGAACGGTGACGTAAAGCAAATATTATTTTTATATAGTCGCTTACAAGAAGGGAAAAGTTCATTCGTGTTCTTGTTTCTGAGATTTTTGAGCATTTAATTCACCAATCTCGTCTTATAACTACATTGCGTCTGTTAGTAAATTGACCAGTAAGGAAAATGATATAACAATCATCAAATTTAAAATTGATCAGTTATTGTTAAGGGAAATGAGTAAGAGAAGTATGATTAATATGGCCATTGCGATAATTTTAAGTCGTGGTGAAACTGATAACTATTTTTCGAAAATAACATTTATTTTTGAATGAGAGGCAATTTCTTTTTTTTTTTTTTTTTTTCAAATATGTGGGATCCGATATTTATAATTAGCCAGAGGAACTCATCTTAAATTTATGAAGTGTAGTTGTATATCACTAGATATGCATTTATTGAAAACGAACCTTTATTGTATAATGCATTCAAAACTACATAAAAAAATTCATATTTTATAACATAATTTGTAATGAATAAATGGTATTATATCTACTGGTACTATGGATCAAAAACACTAAATTTAACTTATGAATTTATTAATATTGTCTTTTATTAATATTGTTATATTAATAATTGACAATATTAATAAATTCATGAATAACAATGAAACTAATGATTAAACTTCTCCCTGATATACTGAGATTTTGAAAAGTTATTAAAAATTTCATTTTATTTTTAAAATTAATAACTGATATTTTTTTATTAGTAGATATTCAAAGATCTCGGAAAATGTTTTGATTGTAAAAATAGCGTCTCTGTTATGCAATTAAATGAATGAAGTAATTTAAATTCATTTTCATTTATAAAATGAAAAAGAAAGAAAAAAAAACAATAAAAAGTAAAAATGATAAATAATTTTTTAATTTAATTTTAATACATAGCTTTAAAAATGAAATTTTAAATTTAAAAAAAAAATGACGTTAGCATTGTTGTTTAAAAATAATCAAGGCATAAAACACAACTAAAGTAGTTACAATGCATTTAATAATTTGTAAGAATTAAAATCCGTTTTACAGATATCAACGAATTCCTTCAAACTATATTTAAGAGTTGTTGTGAATTGATTATATCTCTGGTATTATTTATCTTTTTCCTGTCACAGTTGGAGTTGTCACTAGCATACAAAATTCTCAAGGTGACCCTTCTTTTTATTAAAAAAGCATTTGATACCAAAGTCATAAATAATGACGAAATAAATGGTTTTAATAGAAATGAATGAACTATACATCTTTTATAATTAATATTATTAAGATAGCATTTTTGTTTACTACATTATTCCAATTATAAAATATGAGAGACAATGAAATTTTTCAATTTTACGAATTGAATATTAAAGAAGCCAACATAATTTGGTCAATATTTACATTGTTATAAAATATATTAGGTATTTTTTTTTTTTTTGCATACTACTTTGCCCAAAAAGTAAGACCAATCATTTTTTTTTTTTTTCAAAAACTCTTTATTTATTCTTCCAAATTTATTTCATCGCCTTCAAAGTAATCCCCTCCGGACACAATGCACTTATGTCAATCATCAATGCATGCTAAAAAGTCATTGGCAGGGATGGTTTCGGCGGCGATTCACGTTGTCTCTTCAATCGACTCAAAACGGTATACCCCGGAGTGGCCTTTTGAGTTTAGAGAATAGCCAGAAGTCGCACGGTGTGAATAAGGTGGTTTTGGAACGATATGTGTATACGACATATGGGTTTCATTTCCGGCAAAAATCACGAAGAATCAATGCAGTGTGAGCTGGCGCATTCAGTGTTTTCGGTACCAGATTTGGTTCGAGATTTGATGCGTTTGAGGCCCAAAATGGAATTGACCGATCCTTTTGAAATTCCAACATTCAGCAGCAGGGCCTCTAATTTTAAGTAGACGGTTTGCAAGAACCAAATCTTTAATTTTTTGAACGTAAGCTTTGTCGGTTGGATGGTCGACGAGAGGGCTCTTCGTCTTCAACGCGTTCGCTGCCTTCTTTGAACTGTTTTTACCACTTCTAAACATTTCTTTCCGATATAGGAATGCTCACCGAATGCCTTCTGTAACATTCTATACGTTTCCGCAAACAAAATTTAATTCAAGTTCTTTGCTCACTTAATTCAGACATTTCAAAAATCGCCGTAATCAGTTTTAGCATCTCAAAAATCCAACATCAATGAACGTTTTGTCGTCACATTTCACACAGATGTCAAGGACAGTGCCAACAACCTAAAAAAAGAAAAAAAAAATGAAATCCCTTAAACCCCAGGAAATTTTAATTGAAAATTGGTCTTACTTTTTGGACACAGTAGTGCATGTAACCAAAAATATAAATGCTGCTACTATGATCTTTGACGTTATAGTAAGAAGAATTCATGAACTCCTTAAAGCTATAATCTTTACCAGTAAGGAAAATGACTTATTCTTATTCACAGAATTGGAGAATGGATAATCCTCTGACTTGACAAACAAAAGGAAGCAGTTTACATAAGCATTATATCCATAGCGAAGAGCTTTTAAGTACATTCAGTGGTTTCCAACAAAGAGTGTTTATTTCTAAAAGGAGCTTTTAAAGATTTAATATGCAAACTTTGATTAATTTTCAATTAAAGCGAAAATTTAGCAGCTTCAGAAATTAAAAATTGATTTTTAATGTTTTATAATTTTTTTTTTTTTTTTTTTTTTTTTTTTATCACAACATAATTAAAATCTATATTTTGTTGTTTACAGTGACTATAACAGTCAAAACTAATATTAGCAAAATAACAGATTTTTAAAAAATCGTCGCAATTGATTAATTTGTTTTGTACTCATTCGTTTGTCTTTACTCTTGGTTGCGGTTTAGATGTAAAAAAGTGGAAAGAAAAAAATGTTACACATATCTCTTGATATGTTTAATCTAAAGCTTGTTTAATTTGAACGAATATATTTAATTTAAATAAGCTGCCCATCGCTTTTATGTGGAATGTATCAGATAATGCGTATTTCCAGCCAAACCTTTGCACACTCTTGCTCATTTCAGGATTTCTACTTAAATTCATATTTAGCCAATAGGGGGATTGGACTTGACAATGTAATAAAATGGCATGTCCTATCGCTGAATTTATCATGTCTTGATTACTTCTTCTGAATATATATCAAGATACTGATTTATAACATCCCCCTTAATGACAACAAATGGCTGCACCATCTCAGGATCTGCTGGGAAATAGAGGCATGCCAAGAATCATTCAGAATGTTTACTATTCATTGCGTTGGAGATGTGAAGCTTATATCACAAGCTTGTGGATGGCAATTCAAACACTTCCTCTGAATTAGTATGTAGTTCACTAGTATGATTAATATACCACATATTCACTTACGCGATGCCTGGTGTTTATCAAGTCAGTAAAGAATGTCCGACCCAACACTGCTATGTGATTCCGAGTTATGTAGGCGTATCCTGTCCTCCCTTAGAAATTTGGAAATCTGATGTTGGAACACATTATGTATCACGAAATGTTTTGGCTATCTTCTCCAAATCTGACTATCTTTGTAAATCTGTTACAAAATTGTACTGATAAAATAATTCTCTGTTCTTATTAGTGTTCGTACTTTTGAATTTAAAAATATAACAAGCCCTCTCATCATAAAGCAGAGTTCTGTCACTCGTATCTTGTGAAATCAATGACCATGACAGTGATTCTCGTTGCATTTTCCGTAATGTCTTGAGAATTCTTTTATATGCATCTATTGCAAACCATTAATAAAGGTTTACTGACAAGAATTTTCATTGAATATAATAGTATAAAATAATTTTTAAAATATCTGAGAAGTTATTAAATCTTTTTTGATATTTAAATCATTCAATTAATTTTAATTTGCATGATGCCTCATTAATAAATTATTTTTAATAAAGTATTCACATACGATAGTTTAAAATAATCTTACACTTATTTCTACAAATTTATAAAACTTTTTATATGTATACTGAATCATACAAAAATATATTATATGTGTGTGTGTGTGTGTGTGTGTGTTTGTGTGTGTTCATGTGTGTGTGTGAAAAAATGTGTGTGTGTGTGTGTGTGTGTGTAAATTAGTGTAAGATAAGAGAACGAGATGTTACGTATGTAAGATCAGGCATAACTTAAAAGCTTTAACATTTTTTTTAAGCCCAAATTTTCTTCTCTGGATTTATTATTACTTTTTATCAGATGTTCAGCAAATAATAATAAAAAAAAATTAGATTTTTTTAATTAAACTAAAAATATTTTAGCTAGTTTTTTAATTGTTAGCTGTTTCGCACCTGGTGCCATTTGATAATAATGCTTAGCGATAACTATGCTCATTGACGATATTAAAGTGTCACCAAATCCATGTCTGATTTTAAAAGATTATATTAGGCTTTCTGCCTTGTCTACCGGTTAAAATATTAAGTTCAATTTAATAATGGGAGAATATTTTCATCAAAATTTTCTTTGCATATCTTTACAGTTTTTGTTGATTTTTTTCTTCATCAAGTTAACTAAAGTAAAAATAATCTTATTATTTCACTACAGCATGGCATAATTATCCTATCTACTAACTGATGGCCGAATGGCTAGCGCTCTAGCGTTCGGTACCACAGGTATCGGGTTCGAATCCCGGCTTTGCCATGGGTGTTTGTAGTGGTTCGGAATCCACTTTAAGCTGTAGGTCCTGGTCCTAATAGGATCGTAGAGCGCTGCTGGGGCATTGTTACTCCGCGTCCGTAGCTTATCATCAAGTTACACGCGCCCCTGGGTAATGCAAAGTGAGTAACATAGGTGCAGCCGTTATAGCGAAAGATCACGGTCTATCTGCCAGCTGCATTAGAAGAAAAAAAAAACTATTTTTAATAAGAAATTGAGAGCGTTAATGAAGTATATTTTTAATTAAACAATTCTTATTTATTCTTATTAATATTGAACATTTATTCTTCTTATGAAGTATATTTTTAATTTTTCTTATAACTTCCCAAAAATATTTTTTGTAAAGTTTTAAACATAAGCTTTTTCGTTACCAATTAATAAATGAAAATTATAATAATGCTATGAATTATTACGCAAATGAAAAAAAAATTTCAAATAAATTGCATAAAAATTGCAAAAAAAACCCAAAAAAAAATCTTGCAAAATAAAAAGTATAATCCCTTTAAAAAATGTTTAATAATATACCCATATTTTAAAACTACTTCGGATGATATTTCGATTAATATTTTTAAAATCTATTTATAGAATAAAGCACTAGTAAAGCACCTTAACATACATCATAGTGCTATTATTTAAAAGCATTTCTGTTATTATTATAACAATATATTTAATCAAACTTAAATGTTTAAATTTTTTGGATAGAGGGAACTGCCTTTAATTTCCAATTTTAAACAGAAAATATATTTTAATTTAAGCTGAAAGCAGTTGAAACTAAGTGTATAACTGTAAAATAAATGCATCTAATTATTTGCTTGGTATTTATGACATAAATTCATTAACCTCTAGGGCAAAGATCTCTTTAGTCATGATAAATTATTTGTGATTTACTAAATTTTACGTTTGAAAAGCTTTATTACTGTCATTTTTTGACATAAATATTTATAGTTAGTTACAGTTAAAAAAAACTTATATTTTTTAATAAAATATATATTTTTTCCCCATTTGTATAAAAAAGTGATTTGCTCAATGATTATAATTCTAAGAATTACATTAGATAACAGTATTAATTCCTTCATCAAATTTTATTTATCTTTTAGGGAAATAGTATAACATAATGCTTCGATATTTAGTTTGATTAAAGTAGTTACAAATCTCAGTTAGTTTTCAAGATGTTTATCAAATATTTTGGTTCTAATTGTATTGAGTACTTCATCCTTGAAAATAGCAGCTCACACCTAATAGGTGCTAAAGCAAACGATGTTATGATTAAGACATGATTATAATGTGAAAGAAATTTTTTTTTCTTTGTAAGATTTATTTCATAAAAAATCCAATAAAGCGACATGATCAAAATTTCGTTTATATTCGATGTGAGATCATAGCTTTATACCTCTCACTTGAAAATCGACTGATACTATGATTTTGAGACATGATATATTTACGATTGAAAATTGAACCGTAAATATATCAAAAGTTTGATTATATTTTTAAATCTTGAATTCAAAATCTTAAGTTATTATAAATAAGCAAGGTTGTCTGTAAATAAGGAAACTAATGTAAATAAGGTTTTTTATAAATAAGGAAGCATGTCTTCGTTATTCACTCTACCGTTTTTAGCTTATGTGTAAAACACACAAAATTGTTTACGTTAATTTGAGATTGTCAAAGTTTGAAACTCTCAAAAGATAAATTGGTTTTTCCTTGAAGGCGCTTGTTAAATTCGTTTAAACGAGCTATCAAGTCTGTTCAAATAGGTGCATGAACTTGTTTTAATTGTCCAAATTCTGGCACAAATTCGTAGCTTGATTTAATTTCAAAACTCGTGAAATATTTTCAACACTTTGCTTCAACTTTGACTTATGAAAAGATAAACGATATCCTCTTAGTGAGCATTATAAATTTAAACAATTCATGAATTGGCGAATCCCTTGGCCATTACGAAATTTACAGTACTGGTGACAATCATTATCTTTAAAGCTTTTGCTTACCAGCTTTATTTGGTTATTAGCAGTAAAATTTCATCATACATAATTCTTGGGATGCAATTCAATTGTCTTCTATTAATTTTACTACTCCGTCTCTTTCGCTTACCACTGGTGGGACACCATCACAGATACACCAGATACTTTTTGGAAGAAAAGAATCGCGTCAACTTATTTTTCGTAAAAATTTTTTGATTTAGTTTTGTCTTTTAATTGATTTAAAGAAGCACTCACTGATATTATATAAGATGTCATATTTCTAATAAAATTGGCTAATTTAGGTGTGTTAGCAGCCTCAGTACTTTCATCTATCACCAAAATAAGAAATTTAAAATAAGCAGATCTACTCTCCATAACTTTTTCGATGTTTTTTTTTATGTTTAATCAATGCTGATGAGGCAAACCTAATTTTGGAAAAATCTCCTTTATCATCACTGTAAATTATATGTGCTTAAATTTGTTACTATATTACTTGCTTTTTGCAATAAATATACATTATTGTTTTTTTTTATAAAACCTGTGTAGAGATGACAGATTTTTTTCTGATACAACATATTCCTTGATACGCATTAAATTTGGTGGCTTGATTCTCCATGTAATGCATTTTCCAATTACAGCCTTTAAAAACTGACCCAAATTCATTACAAATTAAGTAGAATTTAATCAAATAAATTGAAAATTAGAAAGCAAGACTTAATAATTGAAATAAAAAAGATGTCTTTAAATAGGGAAGAAATGCTGATAGGAGGAAATGTTATTAATAATTATGAAATTTTACTCCCAAATCGTGCCAAAGACACGCAACGTTTGAACCTCTCTCGATATCAGTTCGAAGTTTTACAATTGCACACTGAAGCCTTCTCTAGTGTATCCATGAGGCACATAGAAATACATTTGGTGCGTGATATAAGTGGGAAGAAAGCAAAGCACACGCCATGTTATAATGTTGAGAAGTATCTGCTCGTGTAAATGGCAATTTTGAACAAATATCATTATTTGAGAAGGATTTAAATCTTCATTATTCCAGAACCTGTTCCTTTCAAACATTCGTCATTTTTAAATTAATGACATACTACAATTTTATCTGAAGTATTATTATTGGTATTTTTAGATTTTGTTCACATGTTCATGAAATTGGTGGTTTATGAGTTTTTTGCTATGCCAAAAATTGACAAGCTTAGTTTATTGATTTTTAATCAGGGATCCGTGGGTGTGATACAGTCATTAAATGAGACAGAATGAGAAAAATAATTATATAACTGTTGCATTATATCTAACATTAACTAACAGATCTCTGAAAAACAAAATCAAGGAAAACAGCATAAATTGCCTGTCGTAATAATGGATATTTATTTAATCATCTTCACAGGAATGTATAGAATGCATTACGCAATATTAGTTTTATTTGAAGTCACCAACACATAGCTTCTTAGAATGTTGCAATTGCTTCTTGCATATAAAAATCGCTTTACTGTCTTTCTAATTTTGATATTAAAATACTTGTAGTAGATTTATAGTATTCGCTAGGAATAGCCCATTCTCTTTTTGTGATTGCATTTCACAATCATTAGATCAGATTAGGTTATGGTATGTTTAGATGTATTTGCAACATATTGTCTTCACGAATAAGGGTCTTCAAACAAGCAGCAATAATAAAAAAAATATCTGATATCTAACGGCTTTATTATTGTTTTATCTAGAAATTCCCCTCTGTTAAATATCCTCGTTCTAGCTAAATTAATATTTAAACTCTTCCACAAATTTTCATAATAAAATTGGAAAATCCTGTATGTTATGATGTATATAATTCTTGGTTAAGTTAAGAAAAAAACCCACATGCTATTACAACATAACCTTTTCTATTAACCACTTTAATGTAATTTTAATTTTTAACTCATTTCATGCATCTAAAGGGATTATTCTGAAAAGGAAGCCTTCGATATTTTACCTATACGTTTAGAAAGAAAAGTATGTAACTATAAAATTTTGTTTTTATATCTTTAAATCAAGCTTCTGTAACTATGTCCTAGTCATAAAAATATCATATATTTGCTAAATATGTGATATTTTAAACATATTTTCTTCACATATTTAGCATATATGTGACTCAACCTGCACCACGGAAGAACTGAGATAGAAGCTGCTATATTACAATCAATAGAACAATTCTTTACCTTTATTTACCACGGGCACCTACAATTAGTTAAGTGAAAACTATGGCCCTCTCTATGTCACATATGCTAAATATGTTTGTTGTTTCTTATCCCACTTGGCTGGCCAAGCCCACGAGCCCATATGTACTTATGATTGAAGGGGAAGGAAGCAGCCTCTGTTGTGATGGAGCACCCGTAGGTAGAACTCTGACTTTGGCTCCGTGACGCTCTTTACAGTCATAGAAGACCGGGAACTACGGCTTAAAGTGGGTTCCGAACCACTACAAACATCCATGGCACCGCCGGGATTCGAACCCGAAACCTGTGGTGCCGAGCGCCAGAGCGCTAGACACTCGGCCATTCAGGTCCCAAATTTGTGAATGCCAACGGCACGTGGTGTTCCCAGGTGGTCACCCACCCAAGTACTGACCGCGCCCAATGATGCTTGACTTCGGTGATCTAACGAGAACCGGTATATTCATAGTTATGGCCTCTAAATATATGACAGAAAAGGGGCCATAGTCTTATATATGCCAAATATGTGTCGCATATATTAAAATATGTAACAGAAAGGGGGACATAGTCTTCGCTTTACTAATTAAAGGAGTCCATGGTAAATAAAGGTAAAGAATTGCTCTATTGAGTGTAATATAGCAGCTTTTATTTCAGTACATCCATGGCGCAGGTTGAGTAATATAGAATTTGATGTAAAATCGACTTTATCAATGGTCATGGGCTCCATTCAAATGTTGGATTTAATAAAAAATATGCGCAATTTTTTAAAAAAGATTCAAATACTTACAGCTTTTATGTTTATGAATTTAGTATCTTTTATTAAATGTATGACAAATCACCGCAAGTTCAACATAGATTACATATTTTTGCTATCAGTTTCAGGGTCGGTTGATCATGTTGATGGCACTCCAAATGCTTTTGTAGGGGGCGTTGCTGTACGGCTAATGTTCTGTCAGTCACGATCCGAATGATGAATGGCCATCAGTTTCTCCTGTGTCATTTTTCTTACACCAATAAATCATTCACATTTTCAATCAACTTTGTATCAAATGCGTATAAGCAATAATACCCAAGACTTAGCAGTAAACAAAAGTACTAATTTATTTATTTGAGTGAATCTTTTGAAAGAAGATGATAATGTCTATTGTTTCAAAAAGCTCAAATTTGAAACTAATGACATAATTTTTATAGGAATGCAACCTTTTGTAAAATATTGTTTTCAAATCAATGTCATTGTTTTCAATTCATAAATCTAATCCTCCCCCATAAAAAAAAAAAATTTATTCAGAACAATGTTTGTTGAAAAGAGCGTTTGAAACAAGATTTAAAATAAGGTTTAATAATATAGTAATGTATTTAATATTGAAATAATAATAATGAAATTTAATATTGAAATAATAATAAAGAAATTTAATATTGAAATAATAATAATGAAATTTAATATTGAAATAAAATATTGAAATAATAATAATGAAATTTAATATTGAAATAAAATATTGAAATAATAATAATGAAATTTAATATTGAAATAAAGTATCGAATATAAGTAGTATAGTAATAGTTATATTGAAAATGTAGTAGTGTATTTAATATTGAAATAATAATGATAATTATTTCAATATTGAAATAATTCATTATGAAATTTAATATTGAAATAATAATAATGAAATTTAATATTGAAATAAAGTATCGAATATAAGTAGTATAGTAATAGCTATATTGAAAATGTAGTAATGTATTTAATATTGAAATAAAGTATTGAATATAAGTAGTATAGTAGAAGTTATATTAAAAATATAGTAAGGTATTTAATATTGAAATATTTCTAAGTGACGATGATTTTGTACTTGCATATTGTGTAAAAGAAACATTCCGTTTGGTTTGGTTTATCGCTCTACGGCCATCTTATGCGCACGAGGGCTAAACAGACCGGGACCTACAATTTAAAGTGGATTCCGAACCACTACAAATATCCATGGCACCGCCGGGACTCGAACCCGAAACCTGTGGTACCGAGGGCCAGAGCGCTAGCCACTCGGCCATTCAGGCCCCAAAGAAACATTCAGAGAACTTTTATTTGTTTTAATAAAACAAATTTTAAATAAAAACATTAGTTTATTATAAAAATGGGAAAAAAAGGAAAGTAACAAAAGTCTATTATGATTCTTAATAACGTGGTGTTTTGATATACACAATACATTCTCGTATGCATACAATTATCAGGACACATCTTATTTAGAATCAATAAAAATATACATTAAAATGTTTTAAAATTTTCTAATATATATTTATTTACTTATTATATTTTTGCTAATCATCGTAAAAAGAGTTTATATAATCATTTATTTTTTTATTTAAAAAGAAACATTCAATCGCAAAGTTAATATTTAATTGGAAAATTATAAAAATATTTATTAAAGAATGCACTTTAACTTCAAACTAGATTTTTTTTTCAATTTCATTAAAAAGTTTTAATTTATAATTCATCAACACAAACATCATAAATACATTTTAGAATACTTATCTTAATTTAAAATGCTTTTGCTTTTGCTTTAAATATTCATTACATTTTATAAAGTCAACCGAAAAGAAATTTACAGTGTTATTTCGACATAATTGTAAAAAGCAAATATCCACTACTTTTATTTTGAGAGGTATAAACAACATTCATAAGCAAAAGCAAATGAAATGATAAGAGGAAACTTAAATAAAAGAAAAACATTGTTAAAAATGCATATTTTAATTATTTACTGGTTGTATGAAACAAATTTTACCTAAAATGATTTCTATTAAAATTTATTAAAAAAATTATTTTAATTTTAGTGATATCATGGACGCGTACTATATTAAACTCTAATATAATTTTATGTTTTACTATATTTTGATAATAATTATTTGTATTAAACTCTTAAAGAAATACTTTTTTTTTAGCGAATTATCTTGATTATGTTATATGAAAAACGGAACAGACATTTATTTTTTTCAAAATAGGACACTCTTCTTTGATCTAAATGAAACTAAAATGCCTTCTATTTCTCTCTAAATATTTATGGTGATACGTGCTTGTTTTGCAATGACTTGAATTAAATCTTTTTTTAAATCATTTGTCCATTCAAATAAGCATATTTGCAAAATACCTCTCAAAGATTTAGCTGATGCAGCATTTGACAAAGTTTATGATGCAAAAGTATAATTGAAAATGCTTGCTCTGCTAAAAATTAATTCTTATTTTAATGTTGGAATGTCATTTCCGATTCTAGATAACAAATGATTTTCTAATATTTTTTCCAGGAATATAGTTGCTGAAATTTAACACTAAGCCAAATTTTGCTGTAGTTGTTAAAAGTTATAGATCTTTGTTTTATACGTTGAAAAGCTTTAAAAATACATTGAAAATTATTGATTATTTGATGTGAGTCATGCATATAAGAAATGTAAAAAAAAAGAAAATTATTTTTATTTGCTTTAATTATGTTTGTTTAAAAATTCCCTTTTCTGAAGTTGAGATTTTCATTAATTTTTGATTAAATCTGATACCAATTAAATACTGCTCAATATATAAAAAATTGCTTTTAATTTATTTATTCTTTTTCTTCAATTTCAAATTAAAAATTTAATCGTACATTTAATGTCATAACTCCTTCATCATCTTATTAGATCTTAAAAAAAAATCTTCGAACTTTTAAGGAATCTAAAGAACCTTAGAAATGTCCTTCTTTCTAGCTATTTCTAAATTTGTGAATTTCTGACAATGTCATTGTTAAAATTAAATTTGATTTGTTAATTACTTCGTAACTGGCTCCATCTGGTGGTTTGATACCGCTTAGTGCTGATTACACTCACTGATTAAATCCACGCCTACCTTTAAATATTGCTTGTTTAGATATTTTTTTCCTATTAATTTTTTATTTCCTTGAAAAGAAGGAACAGAGGTTTATTCATTAAAAGACTTAATTGAAAAATAATAGTTTTTTAATATATTTAATTCTTCATTTATTAGTTTATTTATCTTACTTTAAAAAGAATGAACTAAACTAAACTAAAAACATTTTCTAAAATTTTTTTTTTGTTCTCGAATGGTGAAATGTTGTGAGTATTTTTCATTAAAATTCTTCTTTGTAAAATTCAATTTCAGGAAATGCAAATTAGCGCATGATATGCAAATGATAAGAATTTCAAATCCGTAGCGCATGCGTATGCTGAGCAGCGCCCTCTGAACGGCAGATGGATCCGAATAAATAGACGGCTGTAGCGAGGCGTGTATGGTTATCGGTGGTTATCTGCTAGCGGTAAACGCGCTCAATCGTTACTTATGGATCTTCGACGAAAAAGAGCGAGATTTGAACAACTTACAGAGTTTGAAAGGGGAGAATCATCGGCCTTCTTGAAGATGGATTGTCTTATCGTGCAGTAGCCGCTCGTGTGTAGCGTAACAGCAGCACAATGATGCGTCTTTGGAAGCAGTGGACGGACGAGTGTCGGACAACTCGAAATCCGGGAGTGGACCCCGAAATGTGACGTCAGCTCGCGATGATAGACACCTGGTCCGCATGGCGCTGACAGACCGTACAGCTTCCTCTAGACAATTGGCAAACAGTTGTCAATAGCTACAGGTGTTTCATTGTGTGCTTCATCAACTCGCAGACGTCTGCTGCAGCGTGGACTGCGCGCAAGGGACTCCTTTATACAGGATCCCTCTCACGCTAAACCATCGTAGCCTGCGGCTGCACAATGGGCCGCTCAGCATAGAGACTGGCGTGCTGATTGGCAGCATGTCGTGTTTTCTGACGAATCCCGCTTTAATTTGTGATACCATGATGGCCGCATTCGTGTCAGACGCTATGCCGGTGAACGCCACCTTCCGGAGTGCATTATCGAACACCACAGGGACGAACACCCGGAGTTATGGTCTGGGGTGCCATAGCATATCATGGACGATCTCAATTGCTAAGAATTGTGGGTAATCTGAACAGCAACCGGTACATCAGTGAAGTTCTACAGCCCCAAGCTGCTCCCTTTCCTTCAAAGCTTCTTCGCCAGGCGCTGTATTTCAACAGGACAATGCCCGCCCTCATATCGCTAGGACTGTTCAATCCTTCTTTGCAGCACGGCAGGTACAGCTTCTTCCTTGGCCTGCGTATTCCCGGATATGTCGCCGATTGAACATGTGTGGGATTTCATTGGTCGGCTCTCGCTCGTGATCCTCGTCTTGTTGCTTCTGCAGACGAACTTTGGGTGCCCATACAAACAATATGGAATGCTCTTCCTCAGGCAGACATTCGAAATTTGTTTGATTCCATGCCACGTCGTGTAGGAGCACTTATTGCGGCGCGTGGTGGCTACACAAAAATACTGATTCCGATCTCTTGTTATTGTTTGTTTGCTTTGAACATTTAATCATTTATTTGTACCACTACCACTCAACTGTGTATTAAATTTCATTCAATTATGACGATTCCTTCATGGTGTTGCAATTTTCACAAACATGAGTTTATTAAAAAGAAATACATTACGTGTGCATCCATATATTCAAAAATCATCTGTCGAAATTATGAGAAAAAAATGAACTTTGATTTTAAAATAATATTCTTGCTAATATATGACAGATATTGTCTGTTTTATTTATGAGTTTACAGTTAGGATTTCGCAGAATAATTAAATTATAATCTGCGAACTCAATGTGCGCGCCTCTTGGATCATCTAATATAACAAGTGTTCAGCTTTTAGTGACCATCCTTAGATACGAACAGTTGATTGTTGATAGCAGAGCAAACCAGACTCTTATTTCAAGTTGTTAGCACTTTTGGTACAACTTTCTTACACCTGCGAATTTTTTTCTAAAATTAAATTGATCAAACACAAAGCACGCTCAAACATGCGGAAGCTAACCTGCAACCCCAATTACGTTGTTGAAAAACATAAATTCGGATCGATTTGCAAAACCTAAGAGAAAAGTGGTGAAATAAATATCGCACTAGTAAAATAAGAGTATAAATAATATCGCAATACATAAATATCTCACTGGTATAAATAATACATTTTTTATATTGCATTTTTAGTGTTATATATTTATTTACGATGTGCGTTCGTTATTATAGTGTGTATCTTTACATGTAAGAATAATAGTAAACGCAATAATTATAACTCCTTACGTTTCAATTTTTCCACTCCAAAAAAATGTCTATAGTGGGTCTAAATCTTATGTGGGATGTATAATTTTATATGCTGCTCACTGATTAATTATGCATTTCCAAAGGGGTCCGCAAGATCATTTAGGTTGGCCACCACTGCTTTAAATATATCTTTTATCTGAGTTTTCAATGTTAATCGCACTAGAATAAAAGTAAATTTTTGAAAATCGGAGCTTCAAGGAGAAAACACTTTACGCTGCCGCTGACTTCTACCGCACAACAGTGACCGAGTCGATATCGTTGTTCGCATTGTCCCCCCCTCCCCGAGGAAATTGAAAAATGACGTAGAACAAACGCTTCCTTTAACTCGTCCTTTCCAATTTGCCGAAGTGACACCATCGGGGTGACATGGCTGGCAAGTGATGAATGGTTCATCGAAAACGGTTCGATCGGTTTCAAAAGGGTTTGAACGGTTTTCAATCGAACGGAATGCCGATTTTTTATTTAATCGAGTAGTAATTTCAAGTTTTTTAAAAATGTTGACCTTCGACGTAGGGTATTCTTTTTTTTTTTTTTTTTTTTTGTATGTTTTTAAAATTTATGGGGTTTTATAACTTGCAATATACTAAATGTGTAAAAAAATATCCTTTTTTTATTTTAATTTTTATAATGGATGATATAGACTCCATTACATAGTGTATGTTATTGTTGGAAGAATGGTTATCTGGAATAACCATCAAAATCATTGTTTCTATGTATGAATTCTATTTTGAGAGTATGTATTGCTCTATAAATATTTTATTTGTAGCTGTAATTAATACATAGACTGCAAATTTTAGTGTGAAATTTTCTGAAACGCTTATGTTTTAATAAATTAGGGACCTGATGGCCGAGTGGCTAGCGCTCTGGCTCTCGGTACCCCAGGCTTCGGGTTCAAGCCTCGACGGGGCCATGAATGCGTAATGGTTCGGAATCCCCTTTAAACCGTAGGTCCCTCTGTAATAGGATCGTATAGCGTTGTGGGGTAGTGTTATTCGCTTGCGTAGTATATCTTCCAGCTACACGTCTCTCTTGGGTAGTGCTAAATGAATAACAACGGTGCAGCCCTTGCTTATGGTATAAAGATTATTTCTCTCTGTATTGCTAGCTGCCTTAAAATAACAACATATTAATTTTTTAATCTCGAATGGTAAAATGTTGTGAGCATATTTTCATGAATTTTTTTTTTCATTCTGTATCTTTACTGTTTTTGCTGATATTGTTTCTTAATTAAGCTAACTGCTGTAAGAAATACATAATTTTGCTGACATAGCTTTATAGCACTGGGGCCTATCTACTAGTATATTTTAAATATATCTTTTATCTGAGTTTCAAGTATTAATCGCGATAGAAAAAAAGGAAATTTTTCGAAGCTTCCAAAGAGAAAAGCACTTTACGCCGCCGCTGACTTTCTACCACACAACAACAGTGGCCGAGTCGATACCGTTGTTCTCACTGCCGCCCCTTCAACCCCCTACCTCGTGGAAATTGAAAATGACGGAGAACAAACGCTTCCTCTAACTCGTCCGTTCCAATTTTCCGAAGTGACACCATCGGGGTGTCAGGGGTGGCCAAGTGATGAATGGTGGATCGAAAATGCTTCGATCGGATTTGAAAAGGATTTGAACGGTTTTCAATCGAAATCGTGTCATAATTGCAAGTTTTTTAAAACGTTGACCTTCAACATAGAGTAATCTTTTTTTTTTATGTTTTTAAAATTTATGGGATTTTATAACTTGCAATACAGTAAATGTGTAAAAAATATCCTTTATTTTTTATTTTAATTTATATAATGGATGGTATAGACTCCGTATGTTGTTATTGGAAGAATGGAAGATTACCATTAAAATTATTGTTTCTATGTTTTAATTCAGGGCCCTGATGGCCGAGTGGCTAGCGCGCTGGTGCTCGGGTACCACAGGTTTCGATTCGAGTCCCGACTTGTACCATCGATGTTTGTAATGGTTCGGAATACACTTTCAACCGTAGGTCCCGGTCTAACAGGATCGTAGAGCGTTGCGGGGGTATTGTTACTCATCGTCCGTAACTTATCTTCAAGCTACGCACCTCCTGGGTAGTGCTGAGTGAGTAACGTCGGTGCAGCGTTTACCTTAAGGCATCCAAGACAACTGTCTAAGTGTTTGCCAGCTGCATTAGAACAAAAAAATGTTTGAATTCTGAGGAACTACCGCCCATTGGCTCACTCCCGCTTCTGCTTTAACTTGTTCAGCAACGATCATGCGTTTTTAAATTTTTGGATACGAGATTCGGACTCCTTATTGTACCTAATTTTATTTAAATTAATTGTTTTATTATTTTAGCTAAATTTTTCTTTATCTTTTATTCAAAATTTTTAAGTTGATTATTATTTTTACCTGTCTAAATTGATGTTTAATTCATAAATGTAATTTTTAATATTTTGACCATAGGGCCTGAATGGCCGAGTGGCTAGCGCTCTGGCGCTCGGTACCACAGGTTTCGGGTTCGAATTCCGGTGGTGCCATGGATGTTTGTAGTGGTTCGAATCCACTTTAAACCGTAGGTCCCGGTCCCCATAGGATCGTAGAGCGTTGCGGGAGCATTGTTACTCCGCGTTCGTGGCTTATCTTCAAGTTACACGCCCCTGGGTAATGCAAAGTGAGTACGTCTGTGGAGCACTTACCTTAAGGCATCCAAGACCAAGCTGTCTAGTGTTTGCCAGCTGCATTAGAAAGAGAAAAAAATTTTTGACTATGGGAAGGTTTTAGGAATATATTTACCCCACAGGTACGTCCGTATCCGTTTGAATTCTATTTTAAAAGTATGTATTACCTCTAGAAGGGCTTATTTTTTAGTTGTTATTAATACATAGACAGCAAATTTTATTGTTAAATTTTCAGAAACGTTAATAAATTAGGGGCCTGATGGCCAATTGACTAGCGCTCTTGCTCTCGATACCACAGGTTTCGGGTTCGAGTCTCGACATCGCCATGGATGCTTGTAGTGGTTCGAATCCACTTTAAACCATGGGTCCCACTCTAATAGGATCGTAGAGGGTTGTGGAGGTAGTGTTATTCGCGTCCGTAGCATATCTTCAAGCTACGCGTGCCCCCTGGGAAGTGCTAAATGAGGTGCAGCCCTTGCTTATGGCATAAAGATAATTGTCTCTGTATTGCCAGCTGCATTAGAAAAAAAAAAAATATTTTATTAAATTCACCTTTCTATCGTAAAAATTTTACAATACTTTTTTAAAATTTATAATTTTTTTTTTTTCCTTGTATTATACATTAAAACCATCATAAATTTCTTGGCATTTTTATCATTTATCTTTGCTAGCATACAAAGTTCTGATTAAGATTCTTAAATTAAAGTTATCCTTTTTTAAATTAAAATTTAGTTTTGATCTTTTTATGTACAAAATGAAATCTCTTATTTTTGCATATTTTTGTGAATAATGAATATAATTTTGTTTAAAATAATTTCTTCCATTAAACGTCCAATAAATTTGCTTCAATGAATTTTGTAATAAAACCTAGATTCCGTGCGAAATTAATAATTTTCTGTTGTCTAGTTATTTCTATGTTATTATTTTTTTATTTTCTTGAAAAGAAAATTATAAACCGAAGTTTATTCATTTAAAGACTTCAAAGGAAACAATAATTTTTCTTAATATGTTTAATTCTTCATTTATTAGTTTATTTCTCTACTTAAAAAAAGAATAAACATGAGTAAACTTGAAATAATTTTATGGAACATACATAAAAAGCATTACTTGAAATAGATTAAAAACTAAATTTATCAAATAAAGAAAGGAAATAAATTTAATATATATGAATTTTAAATTTACTGTTGCTATTTGGAACGCGTATTTGATATTTATTTTGTAATTATAAATAATTTTAATAATTAATAAATGAAAATTATTTGTAATAACAAGGTATCTATAACAAATTAAAAACTTTTATTACATAATTTGGAATTTTTTTCCTGAAGTACATAAATAAACAGAAAAAATACATAAAACAAACAAACACAAAAATACATATAATAAATAAACAGAAGAATACATAAAATAAATAAACAGAAGAATACATAAAATACATAAACAGAATAATACATAAAATAAATGAACAGAATAATACATAAAATAAACAAACATAAAAATACATAAAACAAATAAATAGAAATGCACATAAAATAAACAAACAGAAAAATGCATGAAATAAGTAAACAGAAAAATATATAAAGTAAATAAGCAGAAATATATATAAAATAAATAAGCAGAAATAAATAAACAAAAAAAAAATACATAAACAGAAAAAATACATTAAATAAACAGAAATATACATAAAATAAACAAAACATAAAAATACATAAAATAAATAACCAGAAATGTACATAAAATAAATAAGCAGAAATATACATAAAATAAACAAACAGAAAAATACATAAAATAAATAAACAGAAAAATACATAACAAACAGAAAAATACGTAACATAAGCATACAAAGAAATAAGCAGAGACGAATTCAGTAGTGAATAATAATGATGATGTTTAATGGGAATAAAGATGATATTTAATACTTACTTAAATAGGTAATAGCATTGTTCCAACACATAGTTCAACGCCTCTTGTAGCGCTGGAACAGGTGGGTCAAAGGCACTCTCCTCCGATGCCTTACATATGTTCGATTAGATTAAGTACACGAGAGTGCATTATCAATATCCCTACGGAATACAGATTCCTATTATATCTGAATCACCAGAAATGCATTTAATCTGTATCCTATACATACCGCATAAGTGCATTTGAAATCACTTCTAGATTCATTTTTAGCGTTTCTTAATATCATTTCGAATAGTGGACACTACTTTAAAGGAGATAATGTTCTAAAGAAATATTAGTATAAAAGAATAGTTATATCTGATAAAATGAATTTAAAATTTTCAAGTAAAATATTCATTGAAATAAATATATATTTAAAACAGAGTGTTATTTTTTAAAAATCTTGACAAGATATTCATTGTGGTCATTTTAAATATTCCTGTATATTATAATTTAGTGCTCTGGCATGCGGTGCGACAGGTTTAGGGTTCGAGTCCCGGCTGTGCCATGAATGCTTGTAGTGATTCGAATCCACTTTAAACAGTAGTCCCGGTGTAATAAGACTGTAGAGTGTTGTGTGTAAGCCCCCTACCGCGTAAACCCTACCTCGTAAAAATAAACACATCTCCTGTCTCTAAATGCCGTCTGATAGCCAATTGGCTAGCGCTCTGGTTGTTGGTACCACAGGCTTCAGGTTTCAAGCCTGGTGATGGAATGGATGTTTGCTAGTTGTTCAGAATCCACTTTAAATTGCTGTTCCAGGTTTAATTAGTCTAAAGTGTATACAAAATGACCATAGAGCTACAAATCAAACCTGTCTCGAAATTTGTCTGTAGGCAGACGGCCTTGGCCCTCTATGGGGCTGTTGCACCATTGATGATAATATTATAATTAAAATAAGTCTACAAACAGTAACTTTCCAATAAAAATTATTATTTGTATTACATAATGCGAAGAAAATAATATATTGTGTTAATATAAAACTACATTAAAAAATTGTTCTGTGTAAAATCTTTTTCATTTTAACTACATAATAACGGTTTCTTCATGTTAATAAAAAGGTTAAAAAAACCAACTCAAAACATTTATATTAAATTTACAGGACAACTACTAATAAGAAGGTTTGTAAGATTCTTGTCAAATTCACTCCATCAACAAGATAATCCAAGAATAATAGGATTTAGTTAATCATGTCCTTCGAGTATATGAATTCATCAACAAAAGCATTTGCATTTTATTGGCTTAGAAGTCTTTTTCAATTTACCTGTTATGTCCTGCTAATGAAATAACTGGAATTCCTTTTAGTTCTTGTTTTGGCGATGTTAATATATCTTTCGATCTTGTTTCTAAATACAGTGTGTTCCAAAAGTCGTGATAAATATATTTTAATCAATACATGTGATTTTTAAATAATTAAAAGAGAAGATTTCAAATAAATAGTTCAATATTTAAAATAGAGGTATATCCGGCTATGTTCTATATCTAGAATAGAGCATAGACTGGTACAGACGCCATTCTATATCTAGAATAGAGGCACAGGAGAAATTAAGCCTATATTCTAATTTTTATAGCATTCTTTGTGATATAATTGTGCTAAAATAGAATATGGCTTTAACAATACATTTTTTTAATCATTTTTAATCTATGTTTTTTTCTGTAATGAATTAGTTCTACCTATGTAGTCTATAAAGATATAACGGTGGAGCATGGTATTAAAAGTTGTAATGCACCTGTAATGCTAATAATTAATGAGTTAACCTTCTCAGGCATAAAAAAATGAGGAAATAAAAAAGGATCTTCAGTGTTGTAACACTGTAATGTAGTAATGCTACTGTAATTGTGTTAAATCATAATAAATACTAATACATATATAACTGCTACGTTGGTATCATATATTAAATTAAATTATATGTGAAGCAGTTTTATCTACTTAAAAAGTACTTTCATTTTGTTGTAATTTTCCATGAATTATTTTATTCATAAAGTAATCACATCTCTATACAATGAAAATGGTAATAAGATTCGTTTCTCATTGAAAAGTTTTTCATATTAATGTTTCATGTAATACATAGTAAACTGATTGCATATGCAGGGGTATTTGAAAGAGTGTATGTGACTGATCTCCAAGAATAAAATCTCCGATTGTATATGCAGATAAAAGAATGAACAATAAACCTTAAATTAAGAATTTTTTGTTGGCATACTACTTTGCCCAAAAAGTAAGACCAATTATTTTTTCAAAAACTCTTTATTTATTCTTCCACATTTATTTCATCGCCTTCAAAGTAATCCTCTCCGGACACAATGCACTTATGCCAACGTTTCGGTATTCAATGTTTTCGGTACCAATCGAGGTTTGACGCGTAAGAGACCCAGAATATCTTTTAAAATGCAATTGACCGATCCTTTTGAAATTCCAGCATCATCAGCAAGGTCTCTAATTGTAAATCGACGGTTTGCAAGCACCAAAACATTAATTTTTTGGACGTGAGCTTCGTCGGTTGAGGTTGGTAGTCGACCTTATTCAACGCGTTCTCTGCCTTCTTCGAACTATTTTTACCACTTCCAAACATTTCTTTCCGATATAGGAATGCTCACCGAATGCCTTCTACAACATTCTATACGTTTCCGCAAACAAACTTTAACGCAAGTTCTTGTTCAATTAATTCAGAAATTTCAAAAATCGCCGGAATCAATTTTAGCGTCTCACAAAACCAAGCGTAACTCAAACACTAATGAATATTTTGACGTCAAATTTCAAACATATATTAGGGACAGTGCCAACAACTTAAAAAGAAAAAAATTGAAATTCCATAAGCCCGGCAATTTTAAATTAAAAATGGGTCTTACTTTTTGGATACAGTAGTAGAAAATACATAAATTTCTTTTTTATGCCTATGCAGACTCTAATAATATCTAGAGAGTTTGGATATCATCTTGTCACAATAGATATCCAAACAATAGTTCAAGTCAGTCAAGGTATCCTGGATTCATAACATTCTGAATCCTTCCATTTGTCCCGGCTTATTTTTTGTGGCAATTTTTCAAAACACTGACTACACTGAGACTTTTAATTTAAATGAAAGGATGTTACCATTCAAATTCAAATTATACTATATTAACCAGGATATAATATGTATGTACCTATCATAAAACAAAATCATTTAAATGATTTGCCTGTTTTTATGATAGGTCATAAAATGCATATCATTTGGATGGTATATCATATTTTTGGTATATCATTTGGATGTCTGTTGTTTATGTAGAAATATATATTTAAGAAAATGAATTAGATATTCTGTTATATATATAATATATAATCAATTTTTTTTATAATGCATAGCATTTCTTTTATGTAGACGTTTAAAAGCAAGAACATGCAATTATTGTAAAAGGTTATAATAATATATGATAAAATTACTAATGATCCAATTATTTATTGAAAATAATTATGCATTATTTTTACTATTAAAATTTTTTTGTTTCCTGTAAAATGAGTTCTAATGATACAATGCACAATTAGAGTAAAACATTATATACAATGAATAAAACTAGATGATTCTTCAAAATTTATCAAATATAATTATAACTGTAAATGATTCATGTTGTACATTTATTAACTTATTTATATATAATTTGTACATAATATAAAATATAATATATTTAACAATTAATGTTGTATATTCAAACAAGTTCTCAGAATTGTATATTATTGATAAATGATTTATTAAAAGGCTTCAAAATTATATTTTAAATAAATTAGCTTTTGATTAAATTGTATAGAAGTATAAAGTAATAAAGATCTATACAATCATTGAATTTATCAAATTTTGGAATAAAGTTTCAAAATAAATGATTTTTCAAAAATTTCCATGCGAAAAAAAAGAATGCTTTGTTTAACTGTTAACGATTGTAAATTGCTGCTTTATTTATTCTACTTGTCATATCAGATATTACATAGATACTTTTTATTTATAATCATACAAAAAGATTAAATGTTTTCTGCAATTTAATAGTATTTATTGTCTTCAAAGAAGTATAGAAATAATAATTTATGTTTGAATGATTTTATGAATGCGGATTATTTCCAGGTTTTATTTATAAAAATTCTGAGTACATAAAAAATTAATTTAAAGAAAAATTATTATTCAAAATAAATTTATAAGGAAATTAAAAATATTTGTTTATTGGAACCAATATAAGACATTCTATTTTCACTCATTGCTTTTTAATCATGTATTTGACCAATATTTAAACAGATTGATTTTTATCCTGTGTAAATTATGATGGTGTCCTGGTATAAAGTCTGAGACGAAGCTAAAAAAATTATCAAGCTTTAAAAAACTGAGATTTGTAAAACATGGACAAAGAACTGTGTTTAAGTAGTTAACAATTCCGAAATGATACAAAAATTTTTAGGTCTTTTCTAAACGCCATAAATTCATGCATTTGAATAAAAATCAATGCAAAGTGACGTCATAAACACGCACTGAAACAAAACACGATTCGCAATTTGATCTCATACTCTTATTGGTTATCGAATACTTGAGAATACCTAGAGAATTTTGTAGAATAGAACTTAAGTTAATACAAAATCTCCCTATATTACAATTTTTGTTGGCATTTCTAACATTCTTGTAGCTGTTAAACCTGGCTTATGATCTTACAATATCGTGAATTAATGCTGTTTCTTGGATTTAATGTGGTTATAGAAAGGTGACACATTCTGTTGGCTATTGAATTTGATGGATGTTCTTGTTAATCTATTGTCTAATATTTGTTCAAAATTAAAGAAAAAGTTGGGACTACAATCGAAACTCCCATCATTATTGCTATATTTTCAAATAATGAAAGTTTTATCTATTCCTTCTTCGTTAATGGCGCAAAGTTGGGCCAAGGTTTGTCTGCCAACTACTAGGAACAGATGTTTTCTTTTTACTTATAGTCAGCCCCGGGACTCCAACAGTCATATTAGAAGACCTATGGTTTTAAAGTGAATACCGAACTACTAGGAACATCATTAGCACCACCGGGACTCCAGCGCGAAAAACTGCACCTAGTCACTCCTCCTCCCCCATTATCTTCAACTCAGTGAAGAAAAAAATTATTTTCTAGTATATAATTGAAATTTTTGATCTTATTTAATTTTTTATTTCAAATATTTCACTTATCTTTTATTTAAATTTTGTGCTTGATTTACATATTGCACAAAAGAATTTCCTCGTTCCTCAAATTCTGTTCAATTAGTGAACATCAAAAAGAAATAAAGGAGAAAGAGCAAAGAAATCTAAATTAAATTACTGGATGTTCTGAGAATTTTTTAAGAACATAAATTGAGTGGCCTAAGTCACTTCTTCGTAGGATGAGTCATTTCTTAGTAGGATGAGTCATTTCTAATCAACAGAACTTCTAAGCATTGAGAATCATTCTTTTTCATTTAATCCAATTTTATTTTTTAGGCGCAGCTTTTTTCCTTTTCTAATTTTTTTTTTTTTTTTTTTAATTTCAATTTTTAGATGTACAGTCACTAAATGCAATATTTTCCATATCACTCTGCATTGCAATATATTCCAAAAGAAACCAAATTATTTTATCGTGTGCAATAAGCGCTGAATTGTTTAAAATAAGCTAATAAGCCCTAAATTGTTTTTTACTTTCAGTTTTTAGATGTGCAATCATTATATCTTGCAATATTTTGCAGACATTCAAAAAAAACCAAATGATTTTACTATGTGCAATAAACTCTCAATTGTTTAAAAGTGAAAATTTAGTGATAATTATTAAACAAATTTTAGTGTGCTTCTTATCAAGTTCTTGAAAAATGTATTTGGTAAAAATAATTATGTAATTATAAAAAATTAAAATTAAAAAATGTAATTATAAAATTACATTCAGCATTTTTATTCGAATTTCAGTTGGGACATTTTATAAAAAAGAAATGCTGTTTGTACGGAAAACTTGCTTTTTTTATGATCGTTGAATAAAAAGTATGGATTTTCTTATAGAGATTTAAAAAGAAATGTTTCCTCTGATTATTAATACATAGTTTAATCAAAAGTTCATCATTTTTCATCTTAATTAATTACGTGTTTGCCATTCGTTTAAATGTTATTGAATTAAAGTTACATTAAGTGATACACATTTAACAAATATGCCAGTGGACCTTTGCTTAAGACACTGGCACACAGAATTTTTTTTTCCAATGGATTCCAGCCCACTGTGGAATGATGGCCAAAGAAAAGCTGATTTACTGGCTAAGAAAGGAACTTTGATAGAGCAACGCATTAAACGACCGCTTTCCTTTTCATACGACTAAATTGTTTGTTAACTTGACTCTTAAGAAAATTCCTTAACAAGATATGTTTCAACGCTCTATAGATGGAGAATTATGGGGGAAGAGAGAATTATTCCCAGTTTTCCAAGAAAGACAGCGGTGGCTCTATTTAGACGTTTGACTGGTCATGACAGTTTACACGACCAATAGAATTAGCATTTAAATAACTGTAATTCACTTTCTCGGTATGAGGGCATGGTCAAAAATGCTGGAGAGCCCGTGAACTAATGGCTTAAGCGCCAATGTTCAGTATTTGTAAATTAAATAAAATAAATATATATCAAAAAGTAAGAGATAACCGATATGTAAAAGAAAATTAATTGTTAAAAATTATATTTTTTGAATTTATGAGATAAAAGTTGATCAAATTGTATGTTAATTCAGAAAAACAGAGACCATGACTTAATGCAACATATTTTTTATTTATTTATCATCTGTTATTTTACTAGTAATTTCAGCAAATAACACGGCAAATATTTAAGTATAAAAGAGTTATTGCCTTGAGAGATGATTTATGGTACATAAAGTTCTAATTTTTATCCTATGTCCGCAATGAAAAAATTTTTAAATTGTAGAATTGTTAATTTTATAAAAGTTTTTCTCAATATCCTTTGAAGAAATTTTAAAAATTTCTTAATTTTTTTAATCTTTAGGCATATCATAAATTTAGAAAACTTTATTTATGTTAGATACTAAAATACAAGAAAATTTTGAATTGAAAAACTTTGTGTTTACATATCAATGGGTATGAACATTATTTTAAATCTCTATTAGAAATAATTTACTGTATCTTATAAACGATGTCAATAGTTTGAATGAGAAAAATACAGACCATGATTCGAGAACCTTCTACAAGCCTTTTTTAATTTATTAACCACTTTTTATTTTAAAAATTTTAACAAATTACACGATAAATACTTTTAATTATAAAAATAATGGAGACTTTTAAATACATAATTCATTAAAAAATTTAAATTCACTTGTTATGAAATTCCACTGATCTTGAATAGGTACTTACAAAATACCTATTCAAGCTATTCAAATGCCTTTAAAAGTGGGAATTGTTGACAAGTTAGAGATTTCCAGAAAACGGGAAGTCTCTTGTTTCACGGATTCTCCATGCGTCATTATTATCTTACTTTTTTGTTTCATCGGATCCGCGATCAGTTGTAAAGTTAATTAGTTAATTGTTGAAATTGGATAATAACATGTCTAGTAATAGAAAGTGTGTCAGTGGGTGGGAAAAAAGAAAGATCGAGTTTAAAGAAAAAAATTAAGGAATTATCTAAAATAAGTCAATACTTTGAGTGAGAAAGAAAGAAACGAACAGTGTGGAGGAAATGAAGAAATTGATGATAGTATTGCACATTGTACTTGTGATTTGCTTACTCAAAATCAAAGAGAAATGAGTGAAATTTACTTCTTTACTTTATTTTTTCACATTATTGTCTACCAAGGGGGGATGATAAGAAAAAAAAATCTACTTTTTAAAATTAATCTAAAATGCAGAAGCTTTAAAATTTTTGCGGAAGTTAAGAAAAAACAAGTAATATAAAAAAATGTTTTTAAAGTCAATTCCTACTTTTTTTTTTTCCACTATATTGCAGAGAGTACTTTATAAATAAAATTGAAATTTTCTCCTTACATCTGGCGCAATCTATTGGTAGATACATGAAACTTTAATCTAAAAAAAAAATTAATTCATTTAAATTTCATTAATGAATTTATATTTGAAAAAAAACTGTATTAACATCCAGTGTCATCCACTACAAGTTCAAAAACATGTATTTGAACTTAGTAGATGAATAAAAAGTATTTTAGGAACGATTGAAAATTTGAACAAGATATATATAGCGAGTGTGTGAACTAATAAAAAGAATTGAATAAGCTGCTAGAGTGTTGACCTATTTGAACTCATTCGTAGTCTCTTAAACAAAAAAATTTTAACTGGTTCATTATTAATAACTTATTCATCATTTTAGCGCATACAAATTTATTAAAAAAATATAAGAGTTTTAAAAAGCTTATCTGTGTGCAGTATAATTAAACAAATGTAAATTATAAGAAGGAAAAATCATTAAAAGATTTTTTTAAAAAACTATGGAAAAAAATTTAAAATATATAATACTTGTAAAAGAATATGACAAAAAAAAATAAATAAATAAAAAGGGATAGTAATAGCATATAAAAAATATAATTTTAAAAGGTTTATATTAAAAAATAACAATTTAGACTACAGTAACCTTTCAATCCGTGTACTGTGCAAATATTTATCACACCAATACCGATTTATATTATTTATTATAAGAATTTTTTTATTATAGTGATTGCCTTGTAATCAAACAGTATTGCAAAATTCTCCTATACTGGGAAAATGACAATTTCATAGTTTATATCTTTAGACAAAACGTTGAAATTCAATATTCTATTAATGGACCACAAACTACTAATTCCAATACACCAGGATCTATTTATTCGGTCTTTCTCTCAACCCAAGAAAAATGGTTCTTCTATAGAATCAGTGTTGTTTATTTTCGTCGCATCTTTTGATTTATGTGATTTTGACGAATTAGGTTTCGGAAAAGATGAAAGAGGCGACAGGATTCTTTATCCTTGATGTCCGCGTACACGTCCTCTTGTTTACTTACGTTTTTTTTTTTTTTTTTTTTTTTTTTTTCCCAAAGTCTTTGAGTAGAGAAAAATGGAATAGAAGTTAGTGGATTGGAGGGGAAAAAAATCTTGGATGGAACGAAAGTGTATTTTTTTGCTTGCGTCTCTTTCTTGAAAAGAAAGTATTATAAAAGGAAAATTTGAGCTTAGTGGTAAAAACTGTTTGCGTCTTACTAACAATATGTTATTAATTTTGTTTTTAACTGTGGTTTATCTTATTGGTGTGATAAATATTTACAAAACTCACAGTGCATAAGATTGAAGTATTACTGTAGGCTAAATTATTATTTTTTTTATATAAATCTTTACAATTATTATTTTTTATGATATGTTATTTGTATCGCTTTTGATTTTTGTCATATCCTTTCACAAGTATTTTAATTCTTTTAATTTGTATATCTTTTTTTTTTTTTTTTTTTTTACATTTTTCAATTTTGTTTTCCTTTTATAATTTCGAAAAATTAGCTTTGGAAAGATGTATATTATTATATTAAAAAATAATTTTCCACTCAAAATTGGAATTAATAAAATTAGGACGTACAAACTTTATTTTTGCAATTAGTTAAAATAAACACACACAAAATTAATGTATAATAATATTTTTGTAAAAATTTAGGAAATTTTAAAATAAATGCATTGATTTTTTTTGTTGTTGTTGCAAAAACGTTTATATAGTTATTATGAAAGAAACTGTTAGTAGAATCTTTACAATCCTTTTTCATACAAACTGTTACATTTATTTCAACATCATAGCATTTATAGAGGAACCTACTTTAAAAACTGTAGGTCCGGTCTAATGGGACTGATAAACCTACCCTGTAAAAGGAAACATCTCCTATCTCGAAATATACTGGTAGGCGAACGGCCTTGCCTCACCATGGGCTGTAGTGCCAGGGAGTTAGTTAATTAGCATTTATAGATACTTATTCACTTATGTATATAAAACATTTTGGATGGAAATATAAAATTAATGATTTACCTTAATTTCTGCATCATAAAAGTATCACACTTTCTACATTGAGAATCTATTTGTTTTCGCTAATTTTACAAGGATTTCTTTATGGTTGAATTATTTACCAGTAAATTTGTTTTCAGTTAAATAGCGCAGGAATAAACCAAGCTTCATATTAAAAAAAACCTTAAAATTATTTGACGTCCTGGATATTAATATCTAAAAATAATTCTCAATGGTAACACATTAAGTAAAATATATATATTTTTTAAAGATTCTACTAAAATGTGCTTATTTAAATTATAGTCATAGTATATTTCAGATAGAACTAGTTTAAAAGTACTGTAACTTTTGTAATAGTTTTTAAATTGAAATTTATAAATGATTTTTTTTGTACGTAACCAAGCTTCCTCCCACCCACTGGCAAAAGCGCCCCTGTGGCATTCAGGAGAATTACCAACAGACAATTTACCTACAGACTCTCACCTGAAGAGGAAGTATATTTCGCGCCTCCTGCGCGTAGTTGAATATCTGGTTTTCGGTTTAGAAGTGGAATCCTTCCACATATGAATATGTCTTCGAATGGGTTAAATATTGTATGTCGCTAATTGTATATGAGTGGTGTTTGTGCTTGTGTAAATAAAGGTGTGAATGCTTGCAGTTGGTCATTTCAACCACACCCAGTCACAATCTGGTTACCAAACCTGCACACTACAGTTATAAAATCCTTAATTAAAAAAATTGTTTTAAAGCAGATGTATTAACAATGTTAAAAATTAATCAGATTTATTTACCGAAATTCCAATTTAGCTTATTAAAACGTTACAATATTTTCTATAAAATTTTTCATTGTAAATGAATTTAATTATTTTTATGATAGTGTTACTATTTTCTTTGGTACAATTAATTAGAAATTGTCCTTAATTAAAAGTATATTTAATATTTAAATACTTTTATATCAAATAAATAATTTATTTTTAATCAATTACTACAATCGACATGATATAATAAATAAAATTTTTATAATCAATCAATATAATTATAAAGTTATAATTATAAATTATAAATTAATTATAATCAGTATTATAAATATAATTACAAATTATATAATCATACAACAATCGACATGATATAATGAATAATATTTTATATATAATCAATTACTACAATCGACATGATACAATAAATAATAGTATAATAAAATAATAGTGTAACAAAAAATAAATAAAAAGCTAAATAATAGTCTAATGCAATGAATTTTATAAATCTCAAGACAATTTTCTAGTTTTTCAGTTTTCCATGTTTTTTATTTTATTATTATTTATGAAAATTGCGATGCTCTATTGCCAAGGAGTAGAAAACTGTACTGAAATGGTGATTTTCCATTTCATTTATTTCGCATAAAACTCAGCATACATCAGCAAAATAAAATTAGAGATAGCTCTGAGGGATATAATAGATTCCAGAACATTAAACCTTTTATATGTGGTTTGTAAGCATTGAAACAGTCTTAAAGATCGATTTTTGCTTGGGGGAAATGAGATATGAAGAATAATCATTGTGCCATTTTAAAGTTTTATATTGGTAGATGATGCTTAAATAATTTAGATTTTTGAAACATAAAATAACTAAAAAGATGATACATTTAATATTTGAATATTATTATATATTATGATATTCAGGATTCAAAAATGTTTATATTATTCGTGATTTCGAAAATATATGCTAGATTACTAAACGCTATATTTTAAAAATTATGTGAGGTATATCACAGGATTCTTGCATTAAAATATGTATAGAAAGATATATTGTTATAAGAATGTTTCAATACAGACTTCATTTGAAAGCAATTACATTAAGAATATTTTAGCACCAAATCCAATTGAATCCCTAGGCAATGTATGAAGGGTTCCTATCATACCTCTATTTTTATGTGTGTTGCTACATCATATAATCCTACAGAAAATTTACTAAAAATATTCAATATTATCCTTCTTATAATAACAAATTGTTTCCTTAAATAAAGGATATTTAGGGAATCTAAGACGAATAAGGGGAGTGGGGCGAGGACCTGGATGGCGTGTGACTATCGCTCTGGCATTCAGTTTCAGGTTAAAGTCCTGGTGGTGCCATGGATGTTTGTAGTGGTTTGGAATCCATTTTAAACAGTAGGTCCATGTTTATTGTGACCGTATAGCATAAGGCTGATAGCTCTACTCCGTAAAAAAATATCTCATGTTTCGAAATCTGACAGTAGGCAGATGACCTTGGCCCACCACGCGGGTTGTTGCGCCATTGAAGAAGAAAATATACCAGTAAATGGTTACGATAATAGTTAGACTAGGCTAGAAATTTCCGGTTTTTATATGACTGTAGAGCTTTGGGCATTTAGGGCTGACAACCCTAATCCATAAAAAGAAAACGTCTCATGTTTCTTCTTCACGGAGCCAAGTTAAACTCCTACCTATGCTCTATCAGTATGGAAGTTGTCCTTTTACCTCCATACATGAGTAGACTACTCATGGGATGTCCTCCACAGCTCTGCGGGACATTGAGGATGAGTCACTCATACACAAGACGAATATTTTTACTGGAGTTTTTGTGTTATACTGTTATGCTTTCCTTTGCTTACATTATGAATCTATGAAGCTCAAAAGGCCTTTCAAAGACTAAACACAGATATACATAGTAAATAGAATACTTATATTAGATATTTGTGAGGCACTGTACTTTATCATTTCTGTTAATTGGACAAGGATAATTTAGTGTTTCATTCTTAATTGCAATTAACTTAATTATGATGCTAAATTATCTTAGACAACAATTGAATAGAATATAATGGATACAAATGAATGAAAAACTTGGAATAATTCAAAGTGTACGTTTTGTAATTATTCGTAACAAATGCAGAAAACTAAATTTGATTAAATGAATCACAAATTGCCAAAAAGAAGGTATCGATTAGCTTTTAAATAACAACAAAACAATGATTATTATAATCGTACCAGAGAGCCATAGAAAGCCTAATGCGCAAAACCTTACATTTCTGAATTAAAGGTACTCAGTTCAAATCCAGATAAAAAACAAGTCGAAACGAAAATAAATTCCGGCTCGTTGCCGAAGATAAGAAAGCTAAGCCTGTGAACTGGAAAGTTCTTCTGCGTAGAATGCGAATCGTAAAGGTGATGCCCTAGGCGTAATTGATCAAAATTTTTGTGACACAATATAAGTTAAATGTAGTTCAGTAGATATTTTAAATACAAAATGATGAATTATCTTATTAAAAGATTTATTCATTAAAAATTATAGAAAATACTGTATGTCTATATAAAATAATTAGTTTTCTATCTCTTTCTTTTGTGACAGTATTTGTTGCTATTTCTGTATTTTAATTTTTATATTATATTCTCTTAAATATTCCCCTTTATTGACATACTTATGCCTGTGTTGATTTAAAAATAACTAATAACGAATACGTTACTTGACTTAAAACATCAGTCCGATTCAGGCAAGTAATGTATTCGTTTACTCAACGGAACTGGAAGTGATCTTGTCACTTTGCCTAACTCTTACTAAAACATGAAACGTACTTCTCTCAAAGTCTCTTAAATAAAACATTTCGTAACATATTAAATTTAGAGTTATCTAATATAACATGAAATATATAACGTGTCGAATAAACTTCGTAAAAAAGAGCTGAATTTCGAATTTTCGACACTATAATTATAGTTGATTACGATAGTATGGCATATATACTTGTAATACTAGTGTACGTTGTATATGATAGTGTATCATACTACTTAAATTGCAATTAAAAATGCATTCATTGGCTGCAATGTTTTTTAATAGCAGATTGTAGGATTTGTTTTTCTTTTATACTATACATTTCAATAAGTATCTTAAGAATTCATCTTGACGGTATTTAGTTAATATACAATCAGCGTGAATAGTTATATATTACATATAATCATATATTACGGTAAATGTGATTAATCCGGTGAATTATAATTGCCGATTATTATACATAATCAGCATTAAATATAGTAAATGTGATTAATTCATGAATATTTGTCAAATAAACAGGCGAGTTTATATGATTCTGAACTTGAAATGGTGAATGTGATAAAAAATCTTGGCAAATTGAGCCAGTAGAATGCAGAGCATTTTTTTTTTTTTTTTTTTTGTAGTTACTAATCAGCAGGATAATTTCTTAGAACACTATGACACAACAGGCAGCGAATAATATTTTATAATTTACAATTGAATATACAATAAATGTCTATTTTAAGTCACTTGGATGTAGCCTGAAGAAAACGTGAATAAGGACACCTTGTCTAATGAAAGTTCAGAGTAGAGAAATTAATTTTATTATTAGAACTGATACAAAACAGTTACATATCAAAAAACAAACTAAACCCATATTCTAGAGAGAAAAATACCATTTTTCCAAATAATGTTTATTGCTATTACTACAAATTATTAAATATTTTAAGTTCACTTATTTATACCTATTAGACTGTCGGGGCATTTAGAACTATAAAGTTTGCCAGACTTTTTTATATTTGCATTTATCATCCTTACATTGTCCCTTGCAAACCGCATTGCTGATATATCCCCAACCTCCAGAAAGAGATCATTTTCTAATATATTCTCGAAGATTTCGCTAGATTTGGAACATCGCCAAGCAAAATAAATTACTCTTCACAGATTTTGAACTGATTTCTGGTATACAACAGGGAAAATATTCTTTGTATTGATTCTAACTGATAAAACTCTTCATTTTGGGCTTCTAACATCACCGCTAATAAATTTCGTAGATCACTTCTTGACCTGTCAACATTTGGTACTTATAATTTCACTGTGACACTAACTTTACCGGAAAGAAATTTATGATTCAAAACTTTCAACATTTTCTTTGCCTATGAATCTAAACCTTCTTTTGGCACTTATTCTATGTTTTCTTACTTGTTCTTGCTTGCTTCAAATACCTGTCTGGATTAAAGGACCGCTGCTTCGTCTTATTTCTGAATCTCAAATGTAATTTCAGGGGGCGGATCATTTTGTAATGTCCACTTTGGGAGTCTCAAATGTAAGTCAATGAAGTATGTTCAGGTGGAAGATCATTTTGTCCATTTACGTGTTCGATCCCGACACGTGCATCATTTTCGACTTTCGCCAAGGGATAGCGTAAAAAAAAAAAAAAGTACACCCAGCATCGTCAAAAGACTGCCAATAACGAACATCAACTAACTTCGCCATTTCGAATTGGAAATTATATAAACTCGCCAGTTAATTTGATAAATATTCCAGAATTCATCAGATTTACCAAACTCAATATATGTAATAACCGCAATTATACATAATCACCTGTATATCACATTTGCAATAATATATATGACCGTTCAACCTTTTGATTTTTATGTTTATTAAATTATTTTTTGTAAGCGACAGCTAAAATTTTTTTTTTTTTTTTTTTTTTGCATGTGAATGCTTTGTATAATTATTACTTGCGTGTACCAAATACATGTAGTAGCGTTTGGCGTGCAAAATGGTATTGTTTCTAATTCACTCCTTGTTTGTACTCCTTTGGGATTTGAGTTGTGTGCTTTAGATATATATTTGCATTCTAATTATGTTTCTACTTCAGTATTTTTTAATATTTCAAAGACTAGGTTCTATATTTATTAACAATGGATGTATGTTGTTAACAACAGAAGCAAACTTGCAAAACATAAATTATTCTCATCTAGCAGTTAACGAGGCATTGAAACGTATTTACAAATATATAAGATATTCGTACACTGGCCGACGGTAATATTGTTAAATGGAAAGCTATAACTGTTTCTTATGTACTTTGCTGCGCTATTGTCGAGGTTAAACCACAAATATTCCCCATCGAGCTTAGTTTTATTGTTATTTTACATGTATATATATATATATATATGCTTGTAGTTTTAGTAAGAAACGTAGTCGTCAACAATGTATGATAATATAGATTAAATAAAAGATATCAAATACATGCTATTCCTAAAATAAATCTAGCGAACTTGATAATCTCGGCGTGTCTTTTGTATGAGTCACTAACGTTTAGTTTAGGCCTGCTTGTAGAGTTAGAAAGATGTTTATATTAATTTATAGTGCGCTACTCTTCTTTACTTTGAGTTCAATGGTTTAATCTTGTACGAACAGATTCCTTAAAATGTCAAAAATTGCAAAAAAAAAACCCAAACTCTTTCTGTTATGTGTGTAATGAACTAACTTTGAAGAAAAAATATTACTTCATCGATAAAAAAAAAGCATATGAACTTTATTTCAGATATCATGTCAGTGATCAGAACTAATCTTGGGTCCCTCTTATTCGCTGTGAGTCTTTAGTAACACTTAACAAAAAAGTCACGACACGTGCTATTTGCAATTCCAATGGTATGGAGGAAACCAAGGACTACTCCACGGATTGTTATTTCTACATTACAAAAATTGTTGGAATAACAAGCAAGACCAATAAAACTATTAAATATCCCAAACTATCAGCTATCAGTGCTGTTTCACACAGTGAAGAATTTTCAATCCCAGCTCTACCTGAAAATTGAAGAGTACATTCAGAAAACCCTGGCGTGAAGATTTACAATTAAACCTAGAAAGAGACGGCATTGAAGATCTAGATTTTGGTGGAAAGCCTACAGAATCATCAATATGAATTCAATGATGTAGTTCGTGATCTATATTTATCAAAGAAGCGAAGACTCCTTGAAAAGGGAACTTCAAATTCTTATCGTCGACTGGAACAAGACCTCCAACGCTTGTTCTCCACAGAAGATAATTTATCGCATTGTACTATGTTGATTCATTACTGAATGAGTTTGGAGATGGTAATGATCCTAAATAATGAAGTCGTTTATAAATACTTTTAAACTCAGTTTAAATACCATGCTTCTTTATATTGGAAATGAGAAACCTTCGATTTCTCTTTCCTATGCAACTCATATGAAAAAATTATATGACAATATTAAGATTTTGCTATCGAAGGTGCAATACCAACAGAATTTTTGAAATATATATGGTGATTAGAAAGATATAGCACTTTTGTTAGATGTCCAACAAATATTATTAAATGTTGATTTTTTATAAGAGTGGGATAGCAGAAATCGAAAAAACCATTTTGTAAACAGACAATGGCCTAATAAAAACTGATGCTTGGACAAAAAAAAAAGGAATCATCAACCACTTGTAAATCCTAACCTTCCTTTGCACATCAAGCTCGGTTTAATGAAATATTTTGTTAAGGCGATGGATAAAACTAGTCCAATACAACAAATTTCCCTTGATCAGGGGTCAAAATAAAAGAGGGTAAATTTGTAAAACTCACAAATGACGGAGCTTATGAAGCACCATGACTTTAATGAAAGTTAGAATAGGGTTGGAAAAGATGCATCCAAGTCTTTTAAAAATCGTAACAGAATTTTTTTATCAGTAGAAAAGTTGGTAACTATGGAGAACTAGTTTCAGAACTCCTTCAAAATTACAAAATTCTGTAATGTAATATGTCCTTAAAAATACCTTTTCTGGATTAACTCTTGGATTTCTTTCCTTAAAAATATCGGCGCTGTGAACTATGAACACGGTGAGCGATTCCATCAAGATATTTCAACAATGGAAAAACGCTATCAGAGAAAATAGAATCCAAATAGGCTTGCAGACTATTTCTGGGCACTAAATAGTGCAAAATTTAGTAAAAAATCGTTAAAAACTACATTTTAATTTCGATTAATATATCCAAGTAAATTAAATAAACTAATCACTTTTAAAAAGTAGGAACTTTTTAATTCCTATTACAAAAAGACTTTTTACCCTTCATAAGAAAATTTATGCAAATTTGAAATCAGAGCAAATTATTTCATTACTAACTGCCATTCGAAATTTAACAGACAAAAATTAAATTTATCTATTAGTATAATCAAACAGTAACGGGATGATTGAATATTTATTCACTTCATTGCCTCTAGAATGGTAACGTCTACCAAGCCATGTGAAAATAAACCAATTTCTTGTTAGTTCAGTACAGAAAAAGGTGATGCATATGAATATATTAAAAAATTATCTTGCGTTTTTCTATTTCTCTATTTCTTAAACAAAGCATGTTTTATGATAAGTATGTTTTGCATTTGTTAATTGAAGATCTTAAGGCAAATTTCATGTAAGTGATTTTGATAATAATATTAATTAACATTAAAGATAAAACAACCTTTAAAAATATTAATTCATCCCTCCAAAAAAAGTGAACTTTTAAAAATAGACAGACTGTTTATTATTTACTACTTTGTCATTTATTAGCATTTCCATTACATTATGGTATTTCATTCCAATTCCCTTAACAAATAATCAGATGAATACTGTATTGGTATGTCACAGGATTCGTTTTACTACAAAGGAGTTATTTAAAGTAAATAAATGTATTTGCCAGTTTTATGAAAGTCAATTAAATCAGTGAAATGTTTGTTTTTTTATATTGGGTTTTCAACATTTAAAAAAAAAACAGTTGTTTCTTATCCAACTTGGTCAACAGCAACATCTAGATCAAGTCCATGAACTCGTGTGTTCTTAAACAATGAAAAATCGCTCCAGAACAATCAAAATTCTTAAACCGATGAGTCATGATAAAAGGTAAAAAATGCAGCTTCTTTTGTCCTTGACCTTTGCGACACAAAGTTAATAGAATCAGTGAAATTGTTGTTTTTTCTGTGTTGTATTTTTGACAGTTTTTTTCTTTAAAAAAGCAGTTGTTTCTTAGTCCACAGTTGTTGTTTCTTAGTCGACAACAACATCTACACCAAATCCAGGAACCTGTGTATCTTAAACTAAAGAATGATAAAGGGTAAAAAATTGAGCTTCTTTTTTTTGTCCTTGACATTGCGGCAAAGAAGAAGTAAGGAGAAGTATGACTTTACCCCTCATGGTTATATTCCGTGGCACTGGGTACCCGTTTTAGTCGTCTTTTACGACATACATTGGCTAATGTGGAGCTATTCTAATCCTGATCCACATGGGGTAAACAGTGTTTTTACAAAAGCAACTGAGTATTTATGTGTAACATAAAATTGCAATGAGGTAGAATACTGAGAATATATGAAATTTCGACGAATAGAAAAGCAATCCAATATAATAGATTTCACATTTTCTTTTTTGCTTTTCACCTTACCGAAATAAAAAATTGCCTACAATAAATATTTGCACATTGCTTAATTATATTTATATATCTATGCTGTCCAACATCACGAATACTTTTGATAGATAGATTTATCATACGAAACTTTCATTCTTGAAAACTCTATAAACTTAAACTTAAAAAAAAAAAAATGAAATGTCAGCAACCTATGGAACAAAGGAAGATCCAAAAATATCTTTATTTCCGGCACTTTTGAAATAGTTCATCAAAATAGCTGTTAAAAGCAGGATGAATATTTCATTGCCAGCTGTGCGAAATCAATTGCTTTTTACCTTCTCTTAATAAAATATCAAGACTTTTATAAAGGTTCTATTCTTGCGTGATAACTAAGTCATTTTGAAACGGAAAGAGGGAAAAGTTAAGTCAGCATTTTTGTAATAAAAAAATGACAGTCGAACGATTGTTAAGGCTTATTTAAATTAGAATACGTTTCTGAATAAGCATTGCGATTCTAAAAGTCATTTTAAATCATTGTATTTTAGTATTTTCTTAGATTCCATGAGAAATGACTATGAATAATACAGATCTCAATTTTTATAGAATATATAGTGAAGATGCTACAATACTAATTTGCATGATTTATTTTTGTCGATTTTTAATTCATATTTTAAACATTAAAAAGTGACTTTTATCATGTACAATTTAAGAAATTAAAGTAAGACAACAATAAATACTTTATATTTTTGTTTTTAATTTTAAAATAATAATTTATATTTAAAATTAAAGTTAATATTACATCTAGAAATATATGACAATATTTAATAAAAATTTTTTAGTTCTGAATTAAATATATAATCCGTGTTTTATACGTAAAATTATTTAGAAACATTTTTATTCATCAGAAATGTATTAGAAAAAAAAGCCACATAATAAATTAATTAATAAAACAATTTTTGTCAAAAAGTATTATATTAACTTTTATCGAATATATATGCTGTGAAACATTAGATTTTGAACAAAATCATACCAAAATTTATGATGTTCATTGTTATTCATTAATTAACAATGAGCATCATAATTTTTGGTAATACAAAGATAATTTTCCCTATTTAATTCAATAAGGCTGTAAAAGTAAAAATCGTTAACTTTCATAATAAATTTTATAGTTAAAGCTTTTATATGCTTTCCTCTAGAATTCCACCTTGGATTTAATTTGACAAAAGACAATTGTTCTTAACGTAGATCTTTCTATCTGAAATTTTTTATTATATATATATATATATATATATGTATATCATATAATGAAGAATTTTAAAAACATTATATATCCTACAATCTTTTAAATTTTTGAGATTAATTCGATACCTTAAAATTCTTCAAATTCCATGTTTTATTTACTCACCGAATATAAAACAATTTATTGGATTATAGATTCCTTTTGAAGATTTTTCCTCATCTTCACTATTTCTTAAAAGATGATTCAGATTATGCTTTAATGTAAATTTATATTACTGCATCTGACTCGTTCGAACTCGCTCACAATCGTACATTTCTTTCAAACAACAGCTAGAAAAATATTAATTTTCTTATTTCAACTAAACCATTCGAATAAAACTACTTCTTTTGACAGTCGCCCATTTCGCTCTCTCAGTTTTCTTTTTCTTTCTTTTCTTTTCAGAAAAAAAAGACGGCAAATATTAATCGAAAATTCTATTTTCCTTTTCTATTAAAATGCTTTAAGGTACCCAACTCGCCCTATTTCTAACTCCCGATTCTTCGAAACACCATGTTATTCATAGTCGAAGAGCGATAAAAATCAGGAGCCGGGATAGTTGGGGAAATGACCTTGGAACTACACCGGATCCCCAAAATAGTTTCAGCGATCTCTGGTAGGGCGACCGAAAGAAATTGGTTTTAATCAATGCGATTGGGCATTCGTCTTGATAGTTTGGGCTGACGTAAGAGTTAATAATAATAAAAAGAAAAGAAAACATGAGATACGCCGCATGTTTTGTGTTATTGATCATGGGGAGTAAACATTGGGTGGTGGTGTGGCTGTATTGGAATGGGGCTCCACTGTGTTTTGGGCAGAATACGAAAGTTTGTTTTGATAGAAGATAAAGGAAAAATTTTAATTTTCGGCACGTGTGTGTTGCTACATTTCCTTTCTATAGTTTGGTGGACAACTAGGATTTTATTGTTAAGTGTATAAGAAAGTTTACGATTTTTTTTTTCCACAGTCATCGATAAAGGAATGTAGCAATTTAAGGATTTTTTTAGCCGTTTAACAGGTTATTATGGTGCCAATATTTTGATTAATGTGTGTATATGTATGTATGTACATGTGTGTGTATGTATGCATATGTGTTTATATATATAATCCTATAATGAAGAATTTCAAAATATTTGTGAGTTTTCTTTCAGTTTTTTAAATTTTTGAGCTTCGTTCGATGCCTTAAAATTCTTCAAATTTCATGTTTTATTTACTCATCAAATATGAAACAATTTATTGTATTATAGATTCCTTTTGAAGTTTTTCTTCATCTACACTACTATTTCTTAAAAGATGATTCAGATTATACTTTTAATGTAAATTTATATTACTACATTTAACTCGTTCAGACTCGCTCTCAATCGCGCTCTTCTTTCAAATAGCAAACGGAAAAGCTAGATAAATATTAATTTTTTTTTATCTTATTTCAACAAAACCATTCGAATAAAACTTACTTCTTTTGTCCCTCCCCCATTTCATTCTCTCAGTTTTTTTCTGAGAAAGACAGCAAATATTAATCGAAAATTCTATTTCCCTTTTCTATTAAAACGCTTAAGGTACCGAACTCGACCCGATTCTTCGAAACACCATGTTATTCAAAGGAATGTAACAAAGTAACAATTATTTTAGTCGTTTAACATTTGATTAAAGTCGCAACATTTTGATTAATATAAATTTTATGTTTTACTCTACTCAAAACAAAGTTTTTTAAATTAATATAATTAAATTTTATTGTTCTGTTAGAAGCTTTTAAAAGTACAGTGGCGGACTCGTGGCTCAGTGGCAACGCACGCCGCTGGTGACCATTAGGGTTGAGGTTGAATCCGCTGGCGTCTTTGTTCTAGTCACTCTTTCAAAAAAAATGAAGACACTCGAAGGTGTTTGTGTCTTGCCTCGTGAGTCGGACTACTTGGACGGGGATTTTTCACGTTTCCTACTGTACGATACGAAAAAGGAAAATTCATTCTAAAAAGTCTTTTTCCGGAATGCATTTCTTCAGGCTGGCAAAGTCAAGTCATACTTCTATCTACGGGTGCACCATCACAACAGAAGCTGCTCCCCTTTCCTCCTCTATGCGACATATGAGTTCTTGAACTTGGTCTAGATGTTGCTGTTTACCAAGTGGGATAGGAAACAACAACAAAAGTGCAGTACATTAAAAAAATTTTAACATCTTTATTAATATTGTTTGAGTTTGAAAATTGTCTTCATTATTTAAAATAAAACTGGTGAAACAATATTTATTAAAGTGCAGTTAAATTTAAAAAAAATTTAATCTGATAATTACTAAACTTAAATTTTTGCCATTATTTTATTTCATATTGTGATATTTTATTCCTTATGAAATGTTATATTAAATTAACTTATTTCAAATGTAAAAAATTATAAATTTACCAAACATGTTTTTTAATAATTTAATAAAATATTTAAAAATATTAAAGTCTTTGGAGAAATTTTAAATTTAATTGAAATTATTATATTTTGGTCAAAATATAATATCTTTTTTTTTTTAAGAAAGATAACTTCAGATAAATTATTAAAATAAATTTCTACAGATGAAAAAATGATTTTAATTTAATATTAATGAATATATTAGAAATCATTTAAAATCAATTTATACCATTTTATTTAATCTATAATTTCTTAGATTAAAAAGAAATTTAATCTAATCTTTCAATATTTATTTAAATATAAGATAATAATAAATAAGTTATTACCATGCATATTTTTATAAAAACACGGATGGATTGAAAATTTGTAAATTAGAAGGATTTTAAATTAATGAAATAATTTTTCTATTTACTTCTTGTGTCGATCAACTTGATAAATCCTTTATATTTCTGTGAGTCAGTTAATATCAACTTGATAAACTTTATCAAGATTTTCCCAATGTCAATTTTCTAATGTTATCAATTTTCTCCTAATGTTTTTGTTTTTTATTGAAATTTACAAAGAATGTTCCTTTACCACAAAACGTCACACAAAAGTAATGAACTAATCAATAACAAGATATTAAAAACAACAATGAAATGCTAAATTTAAACACTAACAACACAAACGAAAGATAAAAATAAAGAAGAAGGGAATAAGATGTAACAAACATTAAAGCAAGAATTGACAAATTTACTTAAGGCTATAAAAGGGGCTTCAAAGGAGTGTAAGGAGTTTTTTCAAAGTTTGATGGCCGTTTGACTTATTGAAGAGAGTTCGTTTCTTAACATTCTTCTTAAACTGTGTCCATGCCTGGAGCAGCTAAAATGGATGTGTTTAATATTCTTTTAAACCTCTCCATTCCAGCTACAAATATTAGCTGAGAATAAAATAAATAAGTACTGTTTGTCGCATTCCACGCCAAACTCCCACGGAAGTTAAATTAATTGTAGGCCAAACTCGTACCTTGACTATCATTCAAAGAATAGAAGCATGCATTATTACTTACAGTTCATATAATTGTTTTAAATATTTTCTTCTATGTTTTTCACAATTCGTCATAAGCATATTATTCAAATTTTAGAATTCATATATTAAAAGTAGAATTGGTATTACTTGAGTCTCTTCTCCTTTGCAGATCGTCGTTTCTTGCTGGCGAATGCACAGGTGGAACACTTTCCTATCATCTACTGCAACGATGGGGTTCTGTGAGCTGGTGGGGTTCCTCCCCGGCGGAGCTCATGCAGCGGCCCGCGACGTGACTTCCCGTACGGCCCTCACCAGCTCCCAGGCCACGGCCCGACTGAGCAGTCCTCACGACCTGCCTCGAGAAACAGCGCTCGAAATCATTTACTACCGGAAAGATGGTAAGCACATCCCCTATTTCCTATCTCCTAAAAACACCTTACAGGGGGCCTGATGAGTGATAAGCGCTCTGAACCTGGTGCCACATATTTCGAGTTCGAGTTCCTGGCGGTGCCGTGCATGTTTGTAGTGGTTGGTAATTTTAAACAGTAGGTCCCGGTCTAGTATAGAGATAGATCGTTGGGCTAACAGCCCTACCCCGTAAAAAGAAAACATCTCTCATCTCAAATCTGACAATAAGGGACAGCCTGGCTCCATGGGCTGTTGTGCCAGTGATGATGATCATGAGGATGATGAAACACTTTACAAACTTAATTTTGTACGTTAAAAGATAACGATAACTGGAATGAAATAATGAAAAAAAAAAAGGAATATGACGCCAATTTTTCTGACCACGAAGCAAGACAAACAGCAAATGGCAGCTCATAGTGATAATTTCCAGTCATTTGTTTTCATTCAAACTCAAAAGCAATATTAAACAAAAATACAAAAAAAAAAAATTCTCATTAATTTTTTATTATAATAATAAATTTTCATCATCAACCAATTTTTAATTTACTCTTCTTTCCAATAATTTCACAATTATTATGTAAATTTTAAAAGACATTCCATTGAAGGATATAAAAATCCCATTCTGATTTGAAGATATATCCAGATCCTGGCGATACATCCTGGCACACAAATAATTTAATAACAAGTTCCATTATCTCCCTCTTACGATCCAAAAATGTCGAAAAAGGGCCCTAAATTCTTTGAATAAGAGATCGCGTTGCGATAACCACGGAGCAGAAATTT